>JBBJLS010008652.1:0-36574 GCA_037577275.1 Bryconaethiops microstoma
TTCAGTGTGGAAGAACTTGACTGGCCACACAGAGTCCTGACCTCAACCCCATCCAGCACCTTTGGGAGGAACTGGAACAGAGATTGTGAGCCAGACCTTCTCATCCAACATCAGTGTCTGACCTCATAAATCCTCTACAGAATGAAATGGACACAAATTCCCACAGAAACTCCAAAATTGTGTGGAAAGTCTTCCAAGAAGAGTGAAAGCTGTTATAGCTACAAAAAGGGACCAACTCTATATTAAAGTCTTTGTATTCGAATGCAATGTCATTGAGGTCCCTGTTGGTGTAATGGTCAGGTGTCCCAATATATTTGTCTGTATAGTGTATATTCTGTGTATGTAATGTATCACCTGTATATTTCTACAATGTAATGTAAAACACTACTGTAACAGACTAATGTATCAAGGTTTTCTTCCTTTTATCAAAGCATTCATGTTTTTCTGGCTGCGCTGCTGAAAATATGAGGGTTTTTTATCGAAAAAAAAGATGTTCTACTAGCAGTGTCTGTCAAATTATCCATTCAAGTAAGTAATGTGTTGAAATATCTTTTTTAATCAGCTGTGTTCAGACGGAGATAATAAAGCAGCTGATCCTGAAAAACATCAATACTGTATGGCTTTTTTTTGTCCATACAGAAAATTGATCAATAATCAATAAGGGAATTCACAATGGTTGTTGTGACCAATAAGGGGAATCAGGTGTGGTTGTGTCTTATATTTATGATCCATTTCTTTTACAGTCTGTCATTTGAGGGGAAAATGTAGAGAAATTGATGTTTGAGGGATGCAGCTGTCCCCAATGACTTTTTCCCATCTCTTTCACCAATTGTTTTTTTTAAAATCTATTTCATAATAACTAGGCCTAAATATTAATCTACCAATTAAAACTACTGATAAAGCCCACTGTGATTTACAGAGTTTTTAATACTACCTCACACAACTGAAATGACTTTTCAACAGAACTTTGAGTTTTTCTTTTCGGAAAGATTCCATATATATAGAATGTTCACATCCACTTTCATTTTATCTGTATTTTTATAATGCAGCAACTTCAGAGAAGACCAGCCATGTGTTAAGTGTTTATAGAATTATAAAGGATTACAGGTGAATTTCCTCATACATGCATATGGATTTATGTTACATTTCATACCAAAATTAAGTATAAAATATAATTCAACTATAACTGCGCAGTTTACTTTTCTGGAAACTCCTGTCTCTATAACAATTGTATTGTATTCAATAACAAATTTCTTTAATAGATTGTTGCTAGATTTTTTGCTTTTTAGCAATATGCAAATGTATGCATACAACAATTTACTTTTTTGTAAACAGCCATTTTTATTATTTTTGTTTTTTTTGGCTGTACGCCTAATATAAAAAAATTGTGGAACAATGGGCAAATTTATTTTTTTTTACAAGTTTTTATCAATGCATGTCCTCATATGTGCATTTATGCTACATTTTGACCTAAAATTACCTATAAAATATTATAATTTAACAATACTATTGCAGTTTCTTTTCTGGAAACTCCCTTCTCTATAACAATTTTATTGTATTCTCAATGACAAATTTCTTCATTAGATTTTTGATAGAAATTTGCTTTTTAGCAGTAAGCACATATGCATACACCAGTAACTAATTTACATACTTGATTTTTTTTTTTGCCAAACGTCTAACACAAAAAATTTAAAATTCTCAGAAAACAATCGGCAACAATTTTTTTACAAGATGAATTTCCGCATATGTGCAATTGTGTGTCATAGAATACTACAATTTAACAATAACTGTGCAGTTTACTTTTCTGTAAATTCCGTTCTCTAGAGTTTGTATGGCTAGATTTTTGATTTCTGGTCATATGCAAATATATGCATACAGCAATAACTCATTTGCATCCTTTTTTTTTTCTTTTTGCCAAACACCTAATAGAAAATATTGTAAATGTCAGAAAACAGCAACATTATTTGGCGACAAAATTACACTATTCACCAGTAGTATCTCGCCTTAAGAGTCCACAGACAAGTCCAATACCGCATGCTAATTTGATGAATAAATATAAACTGATTAGGATGGGCAGGGACATGCATTTTAGCATTCCACTGGCAAACATACAGAGGTATATTTAGTAACATATACGTCTTATATGTCGCATATTTAAACGCAGTGTTAGGCCATGCTGTGTTATCAATTTTCCCAGAATGAAGCCAAATTTGTAATAAAATTAAAATGTATTTATTTAGCATGCAGGGTGGTACTATACTTAGTATTGAACACAAAAATTGTAAACTCTTTTCTCTAGAGCATGCATTCTCAACAACATCATTCAATGGGTAGATTTCTGGTTTTAGTTATATGCAAATGTTTGCATTCAGGGATAACCCATTTATTTTTCATTTTGCTGAAAAAATAGGTCTGTTTTATAGGTATTTATTCTTTTTTTGTAAAAATGTCAGAAAACATTAACAATATTTGGTGACAAAATTACACTATTCACCTGTCGTGTCTCACGTTAAGAGTGTATAGGCAAGTCCAATATCGCTATGCTAATATGATTAATAATTCTAAACTGATTAGCATTTTTATCATTCCACTGGCACACACCGAAGTTTATTTACCAACATATACACCTTATGGGTCGGTTTCTCAGACAGGGATTAAGCCTAGTCTTGGACTACCCTTTCCTTTTCAACGGAAAATCTCTATTCACAGCACTACATAAACCAGGACTAGGCTTAATCCCTGTCCGGGAAACCGACCCTTTATGTTTAATATTTAATCCCAGTGTTTAATATGTAGTATTTCTTAATCTCCTTGATGATTTTCCCTGTAAAACATCCTGAAACTTGTAAAAACTGACAGACTACATCTGTTTAATATTCAAAGTACTCTATGGATATGACAACCCTTGAACATACTGTATATGCAAAAAGCTCTTTTTCAGTACTGCTGCAAAGGCCCATGACTCCAGTAGGATCCGCAGCAGTGGTGAGTGTGTGGGTGTGGGCTGCTAAAAGTAGGACAGGAGAAACCACAGGGAAGAAAGGTATGTCAGTCGGTTCTGAATGAATAACCACAGCACGCTGAAACGGAGAAGGGCGCATCACAAGCGCACCGTGTTTGTCAAACAGAATCTAAATGGCGGTCCAGGACTAGATAATGACCATGATCCTGTCCTGTACTCCACAATGTGCATTAATGCGGCTCAGGGCTGCTAAACAGCGGGCAGATCTGCCGTCAATAAAAGGTCAGATGACTGCGGCGCACAATAAAGCCGACAAATGTTGATTAAACTTTTCTGTTCGCCATTGATTTATGCCTCTGCCGCTCTGTTTATTGCCGGTGGAATATTTTTAAAATGTAATGAACCCTGCTCTAAATCACTCTTCAGTCATTGATGGTTTGGTCTTATAGAAACATCACTTTGCGAGGTTAATTAAAAGTATGTCCCTGAGTTTGCATTTCTGGCTAATGCCAGTGTGATTTATGCCATTCAGATTGTCTTTGCTTTCAGACATGCCACGCCGGTCACTAAGGCCACAGATACGCATCTGAGCTTTGATGGAACTTACAGTGCGCCGGAATTTAACACTCGATTTAGTAAGACTATAGCTTATCATTCAAACTACACGCATCCAGACCCATTGACTGCAAACATGTGGAGCAGAGTTTTAAAGACACAGTGAATTGACAGAGTTGTCCAGAAATTTGAGATGAAACAGAAATTGTAAGTTCAAAGATGAAAAGATAGTGGTGTTCATGAATTGTCTTTCTCATTAAAGTGTTCAACAGGAAAAACAGAGCCCATTTGAAAACATACTAATTTCGTGCCCTACAGAGTGGAATTTTTGCTTATTTTCCAAAAAGCCTGAATAACTGCTACAAAACAACTCATCCGTGATTGCAGCATGCATAGGTCAATTGCATGTTATGTTCTAGATCTAAACATCTAGGTATCATCCCTGGGACAATCTCCAGAATGGTAGCTTTCTATTAGAAGGGGAAAAAAATTTTTCAAGGAATTTTAAAACAATATAAAACACAAAAAGTATTTTTTTAAATCCATCAAAAAAGGTTTGCCCCAATGTTGTCAAAATGCTTACCAGATTTTCTTGGAATAAATGAAAATTTGTGGCTTAATTAAATATAACTCATTTAACGCAGTGGTTTATTTTTTTGAGCTTATTGCAAATTAATTCATTGGTCATGTAAAAATGTGGGTTTATGGGTCGCTATTGTTATTCCAATGAGAATAAATGACATTGATTATTTCAGTATTGTGTGCAGTGATGTAAAATTTCAATTTATTTTCTTTTTTTTTAACAACCTGCGTTGAACATTAGCTCAAATTACATGGAGACTGTGTGGGTTGTTATGGTGCCACACTAAAAACCGGAGCATGGTGGACAATTTTCCTCTTCGTTAATAGAGTGGGTTCCAGGTCTCCTGGACTAACCTCGGCGGGCTGTAGGTCGAACTGTCCATCATTTAACGACTGCCCTCATGCCCAGGCTTCACTAATGGCCATTCATTTTAAATGTTTAAACCACTGCCACATCCTGCTTGTCAGTTTTCTTAAGCTATGATGATGGATTAAGGTCCTGTGATGAACGGCCATCCATTCACTTTGATTAGCTCACCTTTAAACCTTGGGCCAGGCTAACTAGACAGAGCTGGCTGGCAAAACCAGCTGAGTTCCAGGAACATTCTTGAAAATAAAAGTTTCTTAATAGAACCTCCATGTACTGTGAAGGATCTATAACAACTAGATGCAAGTCTGATTGCAGGTTTGATATAAAACCAGTGTTTGGAGACACCAAATGGTTTTCTGGGCAAACATTTTCATATTATCTCACTTTGGTGTCCAGCATTTCACCACTAAACCACTCACTGGCTCTTGCCAAGCCATTCATGGTTAAGGACAGTTAAATGTAGTCTCATTCACGGGCTGATGATTTTTAATTAAACCACAACAAACAGCGACACACTTTTTTTTTTTTAGAACTGACCTGAGCTTTAGTGTCTTGAAGTCTGTTTATGAGTCTGGTGTGTCTTTTTTATCTGCATTTGTGTTTCTCTGCTTTTTGTTCCTGTTCGGCTGCCTTAGCCAGGACATCACAGACTCCATCTCTGACAAATATTTTAAAAGGTGACTCAACCGTGCGCTCTCTCTTTCCATACGTTACAAAGTCGAATCGACCTTCGAAAATCGCATTTTTAAATGATCAATAGCGAGCCCCTGATCAACTGATCAAAATCATACTAATCACAGATCCACAATCACACTAATAAAACTTTAAGAAGGACAATAGTGCTGCTGACACAATTATAGATTGCTGACAAAATCATACTAATTAAACGTTTTCCCTTTAACCAAGCCAAGAACTGTTTTAGAGCCTTTATTTTTAAAAGGCCTATATCCTATATTTTTCTTGTGCCTTCTTTTGTTCCACGGGATCATGTTCATTTTGTGTGGCATCACAAAAATTAAGACTTTAAAGAACCCTCCACTGCCAGGTTCATTAAGGAGTTTTTTTTCTTTCTTTTCTGAGGCTTCTTTCTATATAACCCTTTCTGCCAACTGTGAATGAGCTCTCAGAAACTAAACTTGGCAGATCAGGCAGCAGTGTGTGAAAACACAAGGTTGAAAAGAAGTAAGATTGAATCGACACGTATCCAGATATTGCCCGAAGGCAACAGCCATTGCTGCCACTGAACATTATGGTGGTCAATGAGGGGCAGAACATGAGAAATATTGTAGGGGGTGAGACAACAACATCATCGCATCGCAGCGATGCTGTATGTGTTGGGTAAACAAAATTGATTGAGACCATTACTTCTGTAGCGTGACACCATAAAACAATCTAATTACATCTGAGCATCAGGGCGATCAGTGGATTTCTCTAAGGGTTCCAAGACAATTGCGTTCTGTATTGAAACTATCATTATGAAGCTGTTTGGTCAGCAAACACTGACGTCCTCCTGGCCCACAACAAACGGCTTTTCATTAGAAAGGCATCTCATGTTTTCAGCTTTTAATTATACTTTAAATAACTGCCTAGAATTAACAACTAATGGTGGGCCAGCCGTCTCTTGGCTCCCGAGTGGTGCAGCTGCCGAAGCATTGGCCCAGTCACCAGGAGGTCTTGAGTTCGATCCTCAGTGTTGCCACAGCCGTCCACAGCGGGGAGTCCAAGAGGGCACAATTGGCTTGACTCTCTGTGGGTGGGTCGGGTGGGTAGGGTGGCCCCCCCCATCTCTCAGTGTGATACGAGCCAGCAGGAGCATCTGTTAATTGACATATGAGAATTGGCATCAGTGTTCTCCTTCAAATGTATTAATCTGTTTAATCACACAGCGTTAGCGACAGTTTGAAAATGTGCTGGCTTCGTGTGATATGTGCTGCCCTCACCCTTCCAGTGTACTGGTGATATAGTTCTATTGAGTAGAACTGGAGACCACTAATCTAAACTCGCCGGAAAATTGGAAAAAGGGCTTATGAATAATACTAAGCTTTAATACACTTTTTTTGAAAATAATAAAAATAATAATAATAATAATGGTGGCCCGTTGGTTAGGGAGTTGCCCCTGTGATCTGAAGGTCATGGGTTCATATACCAGGACTGCCAGTGGCACCACTGAGGCACCCGTGAGTAAGGTACCATCCCCATACACTTCTCCCTGGGTTGCCCACTGCTTCACTCAGGTGATCAATTTAGTATATATAAGTTTGTGTATATACATATATGTACACAGTAAGAATCTTTACATGAATAGTAGCAGCAGTCATTGAATGAAACATAGAAATTCGCCCAAGAAATATTGCACATGAAAAAAACCAATGCACTTATCAGTCCTTGGTGTGTGGATGTGTGTATTTGCTTGTGTGTATGGTCAACTGCAAGATTAAAAAACTATCCACTAAAACGTTCTTTAGGGGACAAAAGATGTTTTACACAAACTCACAACCAGAAGTTGACATCATCAAATACTTGAGGTTCTCTTCAAGGGATTATAAGTTCATATTTTCATTTTTTCTGACCATTTCCCACCCTTCCTTTAACCCTCAGAATAAACCAGGCTGTTATTTGTTATTGTAGGTGTTGGATGGGGTTGAGGTCGGGACTCTGTGTGGCCAGTCAAGTTCTTCCACACTGAACTCCTCCAGCACGTCTTTATGGAGCTGCTTTGTGCACTGAGACACAGTCATGCTGGAATAGAAAAGGTTCTTCCCCAAACTGTGTCCACAAAGTTTGAAGCATTGCATTGTCCAGAATGTCCTGTTCTGCTGAAGTATTAAGATTGTGCTTCACCGGAAGTAAAGGGTCTAGCTCAAAACCTGAAAAACAGGTGTCCCAATACTTTTGTCCATATAGTGTACGCAAATGTGTTTTTTTGTGATTCTATAGCATACTCAGTATGGAACATATATGGAAATCCTTTGACTTAAACAAAAAAGTGATGAAAAATGACATTTTGGATGACGTCCCCTTTAATGACAGAACATCACATCTTCATCAGCTCCGCTGCTGCTGATAGACTGCCACACAGCCAGGTTGGGCTTGATAAATATTTTACAGTGCTTTTACCCAAGGGTACTCCCCCCTACCTTACATACGCACACACCCACATATGCGCTCACACCAAGACATTGCCAAGTCCCTTTGTGACAGAACCAGAGCAAGGAGACTGCACTGCATTCATGCACTGCGCACCTACTGCATTCAGTTCACTGTGTTCTCATACAGTCCATTCTCTTGTGCTTAAGCTTGGTTAAAAATGCACTAAAACCCAATAATATAAACATTTCAAATAATGTAACTGAGTGATGGTTTTTTCCTGATAATTAAATACGACTGTTTTGCATTCTTGAGAATGAATGACCTTTTTAGGGCAAGCATGCACTATATGAACAAATGTATTAGGACACACTATTTAATTACTGAATTCAGGTGGCCACTTACTTCCTACCAAGACATTCTGGACAACGCCATGCTTACAATTTCGTGGACACAGTTTGGGGAAGAACCTTTTCTATTCCAGCATGACTGTGTCTCAGTGCACAAAGCAGCTCCATAAAGACATGGTTGGATGAATTTGATGTGGAAGAACTTGGCTAGCCCACACAGAGTCCTGACCTCAACCCCATCCAACACCTTTGGGAGGAACTGAAACGGAGATTGTCAGACAGGCCTTCTCGTCCAACATCAGCGTCTGACCTCATAAATGCTACAGAATGAATGGACACAAATTCCCACAGAAACTCCATAATCTTGTGGAAAGCCTTCCGAGAAGAGCGGAAGCTGTTCTAGCTGCAAAGGGGGACCGACTCCATATTAAAGTCTATGTATTTGAATGCAATGTCATTAAAGTTCCTGTTGGTGGGGTGGTCAGGCATCCCAATACTTTTGTTCATATAGTGTATAAGACCTTGAAAGTGTATTACATTTAATCATATTCAGCGTGGTGTAATCATTTCGTATTGATAACACTGAACTATTTCACTATTTTACTTGCAATCAGCCCAAATAAATAATGCAAATTAATAATGCAACCAAATAGAGACTCGCAAACATCTCCTTTCTTTATAATCATTTTGTCTTGATAACATTTTACTATGTGATATTTGGGTCCATTTCTCGCAATTAGCCCAAACAAATAAATAAATAAGTAAATCTTGCAACCAAATAGAGGCTCGCAAACACCTCCTTTCTTCCTATATTCACGATTGTAATATAAATGTAAATAGACACATTAGTCATGTTTTATTCTCCTTGGATATATGGACCGTTTACATGCAAGTGTGGAATAATCTTATTAGCATTAATGCAATAAATGCAAATCTCATTGTGCTTAACCTCTGGCTAATTAAACATTATGTGCATTGCTGACCTAGTATTGAACTTAGCGTGGGACGAATTACGGCTTACAGAGAAAAGTGTGACCATGGGTCTGCGGAGTGACCTGCATCTGGTGTAAATTCCCTTAATGAGAAGACTGTCTTTCTGCAGCACTAAAGCATGCAAAGTGTTGACTGTAGGCTATAGTGTTCGACAATACAATTCGATTAGTGTTCACACAAAGGTCAGGTCTCCGGGGCAAAAGAGGTAACCGATAAACTACTGACTTCGAAAAAGATACACTGGAACAGGCTAATGCTGAAATATCACTAGCGCAACGCTATAACGTCTGATGCTTTTGGAGTGATTGAAGTGCTCATTGCATGCTCATGTCAGACCCGTCAGCATTAAGGGGGGAGTACATGCAGACTGATAAAAGCAGATATAAATAATTCACCCCCCAAACTTCCCCAATTTGGCTCATAATGAATGAAAACATGGGCCAGTTAGCATTATGAGAATGACTCATGCTGTCCTTTAGGAGCTATTATTCATTATTAGCCGTGTAAGTATATTTTTGGGTGAAGTATTCCATTAAATACTGGCAATAAAGATATAGTGCTTTTATGTGAAAAACTCATTTGGAGAGAAAATGGAATATATTTGCTACCCTGACCCCTTCTGGTACCATCCTTTTTTTCAGAATTGCCTTTTGCACCTAAATAAAAGGATGGTTGTCACCGTTCCATCTGCCTGGCCATTATCCACCCCGACAGTGCTTACATTATCCAAGATAGTAAACCGAGTAGACCTCTCTGGCAAAATTTAGATTCAATTTCAAGAAGCATCAGGTCAGAACAGAAACAGGTTAGCAGAGTTTGGTGGGATTTTTTTTTTTAATTTGGTTGCCTCTTAACCTCTCTATACATATTTTGCATATCAACGCTCTCTTGGAACTTAAGGCATTTTCCATAGACATACAGGAACCGTGCTGTACCTAAACCGTACTGTGATGGTACTGAACTTGCAGCACACTTCGATTCTCTAATGTATCTCAGTCCGGTAACAGTGTTTCTGGCGTGCCAAGTGAAAGAGCAACAAACAGCGAGTGTGTAGAGAGATTTACACCATTTATATATTTTTTTTTTTTTTATCAGATTTTACTAATACACTTAAATCCCATCAGTGTCTTGATACTATTTACTTCCAGCAGTCCGCTAAAAGCGACAATTCAAAAGTGCTGTTGCTTGGTAACTGATTTGGTTTATTTCCTCACAGAACTTTGGCGGAAAGTTATCCTGATAAACTCCGTTTTTTTTCCTCACCCGTGCCACAGACCCGTGGGTCCCAACTTTTTAGACCAAGTATTACCTATGATCAAACCAAAACCGAGCAGCAGCTATAAATCATCTCACAGGAACGCGTGTGTGACACGCACACACACACGGCCTATATGTGCAGCGAGCACTTACCATTTCAGCGAGCGAGGTGACCCCGTTTAGCTGAGCAAAGCTCTGCACCGTGAGGGATGAAGACGGTGAGCTTCAAATGCAGATACGGCGCAGCATCCATTTTCCATGGTATTTGGTTTATTTCGGAGCCATTTTCCCAAAGCCTGCTAATGCTAGCAGTGCTGTCTGTATGGACGAGCATCACCTGTTGCAGGGCAGCCAGTGAAGTCCCCCTCGTACTTAACAGCATTTTTATTTAAGCAGAAAACAGAAAACGATTTCTCAGACTTTCTGATCCACATTGTGGAAAATACAGATTAAACCCTATACATTGATTTTAATGGTCCCCTTTTTTCAGTGCCAAGGTTATCTGATGTACAATTTCATATCCGATCAGAAAACTTTAGCGGAAATTCCTTATGTTATGACTGTACAGACACACAGAGACAAGAGCAATATAAAATATTTTAAAAAGTCTAAATAAATCTAATACACTATGTTATATACAAAAGTGCTGGGGTATAAATACTATAGATAAGTAACTCACAGTTAAATGAATTACTAGTAACACAAATGGTGTTTAGGAGTGGGTAATTGAATGTAATAGAGATCAGTAGAATGTTTATAAAACACTATAAAATTATTGCCCATAATAATGAGATATTACACATAAAAATAATAATTTAAATTAAAGAGCAAATTTCCAAAACTCACTCAGTCCATTTTTTGTGATTTTTTTTTGGTAACACTACTATTGGCATATTTTTACATTACCTCATTATGTGCAATAGTATAACCGACCAAAACTCACTCAGTCCTGCATAATTGTGACATCCACAGAGCAGCCGCTAGAGTCCGCAATGGGCTTACTGTTGGGTTTTTTGTTTATGGGTCTTTTATTTTGAAAAAAGAGGATGTTTTGTGTCTGTGGTCATTGTCACCTGTTCTGTGTTTCAGTTTAAGTGATTATGTTTACCAATTGGTTTAGGTTTTAGTCTTTGGTATATTTAAGTTTCAAGAGTTCATGTTTCTTTTGCTGGTTATCCCTCACACATACCCTCACATTCCCTGGTCCTTATGTCTCTTTTGTGTTTTCTAGTTCTGCTTGGTGTTTTCAGGCCCACGTGCCAATTTATGTTGTGTGGTAGAGTGTGTCTTTTTGTAAATAAAATCCATCTAAGGACCTTGCGCCTCGCTTCACTTCCCCGGCACGGCAGACGTGACAATAATACACGGTTCCAAGATTAGGTGAATTTCCAAAACTCACTCAGTCCACTTGCACAGTCCTGAGTGGTACTTACCCAGGTCTCCCAGACGGTAGATCATAAACAAAGATGTCTCTATGCTGTCATGTAGTAGGATATAAATATTAAACTTGTACATAATTTTGTGACATTGAATATCGATTTACTTAAAAATTGCTTTCATTATATTTTTTAAACAAATTTGCCCAGAATAAAATGTGCAGGAGTTGCACGTTAGAAACAGGCATTGACAAATGATAAGTAACTAACATTTAAATGAAAAAAAATATTTCCTGTAAGAATTGCTTTCGAATAGGTCAAACAGATAAAACGCGATTTCCCCCCCCCCAAAATGCTTTTGGGCTGAGTGAGTTTTGGAAATTTAGAAAATTAGAAAACTTCTTATGATGTTGCACATGGTAGACTATTACACACAATAATAAAATACTGAAGCACATAATGATAATGATTTAATCACAATAAGAAATTGCACAACAAAGGCACAGATTATTGTGCAGCAAAGGAAGGAGTTATAGAGTCTGATGGCAGTGGGGAGAAAGAGTTTTCTGTGGTGTTCAGAGGAGCACTTTATGCTGGTGAGTCTGGAGCTAAAAGTATTTCTCGGTTCAGCAACAACACTGTGGAGTTAGTCATCAGAATTGTTCATGTTGGACTGAAGTCTAGACAATGTTCTTCTTTCTGCCACAGTTTCTAAATTGTCAAGTTCCTCACCCACCACTGAGCTGCTTTCTTTATCAGTTTAAGTTGGTTTCTGCTGCCACTTTCGTGCTGCCACCCCAGCACACCACAGCATAGAAAATGCCGCTGGCCATAGAACATCCACAACTTGGGGTTGCAGACTCTAAAAGATCAGAGTCTACATTGAAAGTACAAACTACTTTGACCCCTCTTGTTGGAAGCCAGAGAGTATTCATACACAGCCATAGACAAACCATTACCTTAAAAAATCTTTCAGTAAATGATTCCTGCAATGAACCATGTTTGTGTAAACCTTTGAAGTTTGCAGAACCTCCACACAGTAAAAAGATTCTATATAAATTAAAGATGTTTCTTCAGACTATGAATCAGAGCCAAGAACCATTTGGGGACCTTTACTTTTAAGAGTGTAGAAACATGCAGAGCTAGAAGTTTTTCTAAACCCTCAAGTAAACTGACCTCAGGCTGCCTAGGAGGACCTCAGCATGCAATCCTTGGATCTTCTGAAGGCAATCAGCTTGCTGCCTCTAATAAAGATGTTCAATCACTTAATTAGAATTAACCCATTGGAACAGTTGGCATGGTTCAAATGTCACGCGGTGCCTGGAACACCGTGCTTTGCATAATGCACGATGGAGAAAATGGCTGAACAGTATCTGTTTGTCCTTTAGACTTGGAGATTGAAAAGTTAGGTGAAATGTATTTCGGGAGTGAAAGGGAAATCAATGTTTCTGACATAATTCTGGCATGATTTGATACTGAAAATGCTTAATTAGGGAACCGCTGACACCTCAGGGCAATTTTGCACCGCTGACGGTAAGCAAAAATAAGATGTGATTCAAACATGAGTCATCCTTGTTATATTTAATGGCATTTATTATTCTGATGATATATATAAAAAAAACAGGTTACTTTGGTTAATTAGCATTTAATGGCTTATTCAGAGTCTTGCATAAATGCTGTATAAGCATTTATATAATACTGTATAAGTATTGCATAAATGCTGTACTCGGCCTATGAATAGGCATGTTCAGACCAAAAATGGTGTCTTTATGAGGACCAAGAACAGTATGTGCACACCCCAGCTAATTTCATGTGTTTCAGCCACAGCCATTCCTAACAGGTGTATAAAATCAAGCACAGTGTCTTCATAGACAAATACTGGCTGTAGAGTGGATCATAGTAAAGAGCTCAGTGACTTTAAACATGACAGGGTCATTGAATGTCTTTGTCACAAGTCGACGTGTGAAATTTCTGCCCTGCTAGGTCTGCCCTGGTCAACTGTAAGTGCTATTATTGTAAAATTGAAGAGTCTAGAACAGGAGTCAGCAACCTGCGGCTCTGGAGAATCAGAATCAGAATCAGTATCGCGTTTATTGGCCGAGTATGTGAACAAACACATCCAAGGAATTTGATTCCGGTCGATGGCGTCTCTCAAGCACAACAGTATAAAACAACAACAATATGTAAAGATACGTGTGTACATGTGCCTACACCGCACCCATACGTCTCTTACAGAGCTGCTGCTGCTCTGATAGGCCAATAGACGCGATTCTGATTCTGATTCTGAGCCTGATGGAATTATGTCAATTGACACAGTCAGCCATGATAAAATACATTAAGCTTACGATAAAAAACAAACATACAATTAAAACATAATGCGTTGAGTTCCTGCTGATTTGTGTTTCGTTTTTCACATTTTCTCTTTTTTCATTTTTATCTCCCGGTGAAAATATTCATACAGGAAAACGTAGCTTTACAATGACTGGCGTCGACCATATTAATCATTCAAACTGTGAACTGCTCCCTCAGCTGATTCAGAACATAACCGTGACAGTTCTTTATTTTTGGTGAAGTGTCGGCCTCAAGATGTAATTGTCACTTCTGAAATACAAGAATTATTTCATTTGTTTTAGAATAATCTATGGCTCTAAAATCTAAAATTTCTTCATATTTTTTCTTGAGACTTATTTTGATCCGCTAATTCTTTGTAATATAGCCAATTAGAAACATTTTATATATTAATTTTCCAAAATACTGCTTTTATATTATTTTAAATGTTGATTCCTACAAACATTTGAACTGTACTGTACATATTTAACATGTTTTTTTTTTTTTAACTTGTTGAGCTTTTGTTAAAACTGCAAGCTCAGAATATTAAAAAATAGAGCAAAACTGTCTTCTATTATCCTTAAACCATTTGAAATGAGTTTTTTCTGCTCTTCCAGACAACTAATGTTACTATTTCTCTGTCCTGGGCTGTGTGTGTTCCAGATAAGGACCTGGCACCTTTCCTGACTAGAATTGCCCAAACTCTAGGCTGGCGCACAGTGAGGAATGTTGCCCGGTCAGTGTTGACCAAAGTTGAGCTCGAGAACGCACAGCATGACAACCCGAACGATGCAGCGGAGCTAACTTTGCAACTCCTGAGCATGTGGCATCAGAAAATAGGGCTAGAAGGAGCTTACAGCAAACTCATTAACAGCCTCATTGGAAACGGGGAAAGAACCAAAGCCGACCTGGTACGGCAGATTGTGGAAAGTGGATAAGAAAGAAAAGATAGCGATAGCATATAGGATTATCGTAAAATTAAAGAACAATAATTTCCCTCTTCTGTTGCTGTGGTGGACTTTGTTACATGGCGTCCATTCCCACAAATTAACTAAGTTTTGGTCACTTTTTGGGCTGTTGTTCAGTTCTGCGTGAAGGTCCTAAGAACCTAAGAATCCAATTATTGTTTTGACTTTCTCTTGGGATTAAGTTCACTGACAGGTTTCCTCACATTTTCCTTTACAATATGCTGGTATAATTTAGAATTAGTTTTCCCATTGATGATGGTAAGCCATCCTGTCCCAAATGCAGTAAAACAGGCCCACACCTTGATACTACCACCCATATGTTTCACAGATGGGACGTTTTTCATTTACACAAAAAAGTTTGGGCCTTCTGGCTTGACCATGTGATATTTAGAAAACAGAGTGGTTCTCTTTTGGAGAATGGTTCTCTTTTAAAGAATGGTTCGCACAGAGTCTCCAGTGGTGGACTCATGAACATTAGCATTAGCCAGTGTGAGAAAGACCTTTAGGTGCTTTGAAGTGACCTGGTACAGTCACAGGTCTTGCTCTCGGAGTGATCATTGTCGGTCGACCACTCCTGAGGCAACAATGGTCTTGAATTTCCTTCATTTGTGGATTGCTCCTCCTGATAAGCTTCAACAACTATTTTTCTGAGATCCTCAGAAATATGCTTATATACACTTTGACAAACATGTGAAGATCAGACTTTGATTGATCATTGTTCTTCAGATAAAACAGGGTGATCCCCTCAGACCTGAGTGTCATCTCATTGACTGAAAACACCTGACTCTAATTGCACCTTCTAGGTGACTGAAAATCCTAGAGGTTCATGTGCTTTTACCAGTGACAGATATGTAATGTGTTTAACTGGGTTCTCTTCATCTACATTTTCAAAACATTTAGTTTTGTTGATCTAGAGCCAAAGACACTGAAAATGTTAATGCGTAATAAAGGGTTACCCATGGTTTACAATGAGTAAAACAGAAAGCAGCGGTGTACTAACCGTCTTAAAAAAATAAATATATTTTTAAGTATATTTGTGTCTCCTTTGAATGTCCATCTTTGTGGCTCTTTTTATCTTAATTTACAGACACGTCTGGAATGATGTAGACATCAAATTACCAAGTCTAGGTATGAAACTGTAGTGAAATATGACATTAGTCCTAAGGGCTGGGATGACTAGCAGTTTTGGAAATCGATAAATCAGGACAAAATTATGGATATAAATCAATTTTACTATTATTTAAACTACAATTATATTGTAAATACATAATCTGCATACATGGGACAGTTTCCCTTCACACTAGGCGAGTGTGATAAAGTGAAAGGCCATTTCTCACCAAGTGTGTGTTTTTTTGTGTGTTTTTTGAAAACGTCTTTCACATCAATATAGCTACTTAAAAAATGAGATCTCTACATGTGCATTTTTCCTCCTCTGCATTTTCCTGTTTTCTCAGTGTTGAGATCTAAAAATATGTTGTCTTCATTTATTATTGAATTAAAAATAATAAATGACGGCCGTACATAATCCACTTCATGTTTAATTAATCATTTAACTAAACAAAACTTAATGAGATTGTTTCACTTATTAAATTAAAAATAATCTAAACGTTGTTTTTGAAAAAGTCAAATAAATTGAAATCACTGTTTTGGATTGCAGCCAGCTTCATGTTACAGTGAATAAAGGTTAGGGTGACCAGATGTGCTACATTTCCCAAGAAGGTTCTGTGTTTCATCATTACTTCACAAAAATCTGTCCTGTAGGTTGTGATTTTTCCACATGCTTTACGTTTGTAGCTACCAACCAGAGTAATATTACTCCATACAGATAACTGCAGGTAACTGGTTAAGCTCATGTTTGTTAAGCATTGTAAGAAGAAATCATAGTATGATTATTTAATGAGGACTTTCAGAAAAAGTTTATGTTTTTGGAGGAAAAAAAAAAGTCATTTCTGCTAGGCATTATTGATGATACAGTGTGTCAGATCATACATATACCCATCAGCCATAACATTTATACCACCTGCCTAATATTGTGTTGGTTCCCCTCTTGCCTTCTAAGCTCTGATCATTCGAGGCATGGATTCCACCAAACCTCTGAAAGTGTGTTTTGTGTTATTTGGAACCAAGACGTTAGCAGCAGATCCTTTAAGTCCCATAAGAAGTGAGGAGACCTGAGGAATCTGGTGGCCAAGTTAACAACTTGAACTCTTTGTCATGTTCCTCAAACTGTTACTGTACAATGTTAGCAGTGTGGAGGGTTGCAGTATTCTGCTGAATTAGGCCAAAACCATTGTAGTTGGTCTTCAACAATGTTTAGGTAGGTGGTACATGTCGTAGTGGCACCCACATGAATGCCAGGACTCGAGGTTTCCCAGCAGAACATTGTTCAGAGCGTCATACTGCCTCCGCTGGCTTGATTTTTTCCCCACAGTGCAACCTGTTGCCATTTCTTCCCCAGATAAGTGGATGTCCACATGATATAAAAGAAAATATGATTCATCATTCTTCCGTTGCTCCAGTTCTGGACCAGATCTGGTGCTCACATGCTCATTGTAGGTCTTTTCAGTTCTGGACAGGGATCAGCATGGGCACTCTGACTGGTCTGCAACTACACAGCCCTATTCGCAGCAAGCTTTGATGCACACCTCTTTCTGTTCTGACACCTTTTCGTTTTTCAATGTTACGGCTGATTGGTGTATAGATATTGCTAAAAACACTTTTTTCTTTAAGAAATGAAATGATCATTTAATTAATAAGTTCTCTCTTCTACATTTTGTTTGGGGACCTGAAACTATTTCGTTAGAAATATGCAAAAACACAGGAAACACAGGAGTTGGTTCATTCTCCCACGTCCATCCTGTTGAGATTTTTGTGTGATGCCTTCTTTCTTGACTGATGTTATGTTGCAAATGGCAAACGTTTTTTGGTGAGTTTCATTTGAGGTAAGATTGAGAAGGCCTTCTACCGCAGCACCGAGCCAATGTGACCACGGCCAGAATCAAGGCACTGCAGATTAATGAGAATCCACTCATGAGGAATGCTGCTGTGTAGGAGCCAGTCTGGTCCACCAGCCAGCCTAAGCGAGAGAAATTATTACTTGTATGTTTTGCATATAAATATGTCCCTAATAATTATAGCACACTGAGCCAACAATCCCCAATGAACACTTATTATTATTGCTGGCACCTGTATTTATAATGTCCCAGAATAAGAATGGGTTAAGCAAAGAATGATTGGTTTGCTAGGGAGCCACAGGTCAGTATGCTGTGGGCTTATGGTGCATATGTTTACCTCCTATTGGTGGACTGATGAGGTAGGGAATGGCATGTAGGAAGCAGACCACCCCTAGGGCTGAAGAAAGGTAGGTGGGACCTACAGTGTCAGAGGTCACCACAGGGAGGAGTGCCACATAGGCACCATCGAAGTAGCCATAGACAAGTGCAAAGGGTACTAGCAGCGAAAAGTCCCTCAACAGGGGCACAAAGAGGCAGCCCAGTCCGTCAAATGCCACTGCAAGCAAGTAGCTCACTTTTCGATACGCCCTCAGACACCTGCACAGACATAATCTCCTTTTAAAAAGAAAAGTTAAGAACAGCACAGCTCTAACTTTCTTAAAATGTCCTTAATCTTTGCAATACAACACAGCTGGTCAGTAATGCTGATATCCAAAACAAGCATAATGCTACAAATAGCAAAATAATGTATCACAAAAATGCTAAAAATGCTCATTTTGCTGCCCAGTAGACCTGTTACAAATGTAACTAAAATACATTAACAGCAGGTCCTTGATCTGCATTAAAATTAATTATCAAGAGTCTGCTTTCTTAGTTTTGCACTGTAGCAACACATAAGCAAGATACAAAGCCTTTTTATTTGAGATTACTTAAAAACACATTGAGGACAAGAATGTGATGATTTAAGCATCAAGTGTGCACAATGCTAATCAATGAGAAATGAGAAAGAGGCAAACGTAAGACCTCAAATGTCTTGGCTGTTATACTGCATTATGCCAAATTCACATAAATAGTTTTTTTTGTACCCTAAAGCTTACCCATAACTGTATTCATTTCAATAACTAAAAGACCTTGATCACGATGCTGACTCACTTTCTGTCCGAGATCCAGCCGAAAGTGATATTACCCACAATTCCTGTCACTCCCAGACTGGACATGAGGAGGGCGGCCTGCTGATTGCATGCACCAACGCTGTGAGAATATGGCACAAGATATACAAACGGCACACTGCAGCCAAATGCCAGGAACAGGAAGGACACTGACAGTAGCAGGAAGTCAGGTAACAGGAGGAAGCTATACTCTTTTACAGAAGGGACGCATGAATACGTTTCTCTGCTCTCTGCTGCTTTGTATGTAGGGAAATTTAGACTTTCACAGAAGTTCAGTTTACACAGAAGCCTTGAGTCATCTAACTTTGCCTGTAATTTTAAGTCAGTGAGTGCTGAGTTAGCTAGCATCAATTCGGCAAGCTTGGAGTCATTTCGCTCAGGATCAGCTTGTACTGATCCAGCCAGCTTTGAGCTACTTAGTTCTGAGTCAGCATGCACTGGTTCAGGTAACTTTAAGTCACTTAGTACCAAGTTATCTAGACTCGAACTGGCTACCATTTGCTCTTCTGTAGATTCTTCTAGACATTTTTTCTCCTTAAGTGTAGTGTCTCTTTGACCTGAATCTATAAACTTTGCTTCTTCTTGGTTTGAATTTGTGATGACCTTTTCTCCATACTCTTGCTCTTCATCTGGTTCATACTCTTCTGATGTCTCTCCACTGGTGTCTCTTACAGTTACAGCACTGCCATCCAACTCTGCCATTTCCAATTCTGGAGCCTTAGCCTCCTCCAGGTTCAATTCCATGTGCAGTTCATCCCCTGCTAACTGAGAATATAGCATGTCCACCTCTCTTTCCTTGCTACTATGCTTCTGCTTCTGGGTACCCAGGGGCCTCATAAGCGCCCCACAGACACACAAGTGTGAGACAAGCCCCCCGAGAACGAGGAGGGCCCCCTGCCAAGAATAGATCTCAATGAGGAGCTGCACCACTGGTGCAAGGATGAAGGTCCCAATGCCACTACCAGACATGGCAATTCCATATGCTAGAGCCTTCCTCTCACTGAAGTAGGTGCCCACTATGGCGATTGCAGGGGTGTAACACAAGGCAAAGCCCACACCTGAGAGGGAGACAAAGAGAAAGAGATTTTAAAAAAAGGAGAGAAAAGATGAGGCCAGTCAAACAAGGCACGGTCATTTTGCAATGACTGCTAACTGTGCTGCAGTTATTAGAAGCTTTCGTTCAGAGAAGAAGCTCAAATATTTATACTTGTGAAAATGAAAACACTCATCCTTTGTTTGAAATGACCTAACAGCTTGTAGTTTGAGGAAAGTGATTCATAACTTGGGTCTGTGAGGTCTAAGCTAGCTACTCTGGCCTCGTAGCTCCAGTAGGAAAAGATACACCAAACATGTCTTGGTCAATCAATTACATCTGGGGTAAAAGGAAAACCATGTAATTGTGTAAAATGACAGTGTGCGTGGGCAGGTGTCTAGAAAATTCAATTCAAACTACACAAAAGTACTGCATATCAAATCTATGCCACATAGCATATCTAGAAGTTACCACAGTTGGGTGTTTATTGTGCCGCCAGACACAAGTGTGTGCACATCTCACCTGTGAGAATTCCTAAGGACAGGTAAAGATACTCCAGGCTTGTGGCAAAGGAGCTGAGAATGAGCCCAGCAGATGACAACAATCCTCCAACCATCATTGCCACTCTGCATGAAAAGCGGTTCCCAATTGAACTACCTAGAGGAGCTGCAGAGACAGACCAAGAGCTGAATCGTTCACTTCAGTGGTACCACCTACTACACCAAATGTATTCAATATATCCATAATACAATAACCAATATTAAAGGATGTAATATTTAATTATATTCTTAATTTGTTTTTATTCAACATTATATGTTTGTAGTGTTCATTTTAAGTGATTTTATTAAGAATGTGTCTTATTCTTTTAGCACATGATTTCCGCTGTGTAAACAAATATCAAAGATAATATTTATTACATTCTACTTTATATCATGCTTGGAACAAGCAAAACAGTATTAACATAGCAAGCAAAACTAAAGCATAGTCATCAAAACACTTACCACAGAGCATGGTGGTGGAGTCCACCAGAGAGTGAATCCATGCGGTGCTAGAATAGTCACTGGAGAAGTGCATGTGAAACTCCACGAAGAAGATGGACACACATCTGCCAAAAAAGAAAACAGCAATGGCCATCTTTGGAAGACGCTCCAAATGTGTTTCAGAGAATCTAATGTCACAAATTTGACATAATGTGAGATGAAGTAACCCATGTGACAGCAAGTATGGTAGTAGTCTTGTGGGTAAAACACTTGACTGTGAACCTGATGACCACAACGTTGCAGGTTTAAACCCCCCACTTCCTACCACTGTGTCCTTGAGCAAGACAACCCTCAGGAGGACTGTCGCTGTAACTAATGATTGTAAGTTGCTCTGGATAAGGGTATCGGCTAAATTTCGTTTCTTACTTCTATCATTATTTTAAAAAGTATGATTTTGCACACATTTACAGTGCCATTTTTGGGTTCGTCCTTTGTTTTGTTTGTTTTTTGGGGGTTTTTGTTTTATTTGGATGGTCCACTGTAGATGCTTTTCTGTAACTAGGGTTCAACCAAATATGTATTAATTGTAACTGAACCTTAAGTTTAATTCATAAAATAGTCTATTACATCTAACAATAAACCTAAACTTATCCTTAACCGAAGACCTGAATGTAATCCTAATCCAGAATCTTAAACTGCTGATAATAATAACACTAAATAATAAAACACTGAGTTTCACCAGGTAGTTTGTTAACCACTGAAGTGTCTTGGATAAAAGCGTCTGCTAAATGTCGTAAACATAAATACTTTTAGATAGATCTTAAAGGCCAAATCTACCACATTTGCAAAACGGCTGCTTTAGAGGTAAGTTATTCAGAGTGGTTCTATGTAGAAAAACATATAAACTCAAATTTGATGGTGGTGATGACCACTGTGATGTGATTTTACAACGAAAATAAAGCCATTCTTTTACCCGTCCAAAAAGATACAGCACATGTCATCTGAGTGTTTAAAAGAAATGCTAAGGTAAAATCAAGATAAATATGAAAAAAGTACATTTTATTCATTTCACAAGTACATCACCTACATGCGTGTGTTTTAGGCCAAAATCTTATCAGTAAAAAGACATATGGGATTATAGAATGTCTATGTAACTTTTTCAGGTATCGAGGCAACTCTGAGAGACATTATACACTCCAGATGTCTGGTTCCTACCACCACCATCTGACTTGGCAAGAACCTCTCTGAATTACGTTCATTTTGAAACAAACAGTGGAATTATTCTTTATGTGGACCGTTTCAATTAAAACAGCTCATTTCAATGCTAATTATTCTTCAAGGTATTGAACGTGTATAAGAAGATGCTTGAGGTGTGTGAATCAGTGTCGATATTAGAAAAGCAAGAGTGAGGTTTTATCTCTACTTCTCTCCTGAGTTTGGTCCATATCTGACCTGGTGACAGCGCGGGTACAGATGGTGGTGAGGAAGCAGCTAGCCACGATCATCCAGCCCCATCCTCCATCTGGAGCAGCCGCTGCAGAGCGCTTCACTCTTTCAGCCATACTCTCACAGCCGCCCCACTCCCTCTTTCCCTCTTCTCATTCAGCCTTAGGGGGAGTCACTGTTTTGCTCCTTCCCTCCACCTCTGCTTTGTCGTCTTGCTGTTCTTCTGGTGTTCTGCTTCTTGATCCACAGTTGTAGGCTTGGCTTGTTCTGTTGTTTTCTTTAAAGCTGATTTTATTTAAATGTCGTTAGTCAGGAACCGAGGTTGCATCAGGCCTGTGAATGGAAATGAGTACAATCTTAATGTCCTTTACATCAATATCCTTACAAACATTTATTCTATAAAGTGGACAAAAGCATGGATATAATTCTGACTTCAATGTGTTAATACTCGTTTTAGCCATAATCAGCTCCATTAAGTCTTGGTACCCTCAGAAAAGAAAGGTCATGTTGGATGTCTTGGAAAAAGTTGTGAAGTTGTTTTCGGGTTCTTCTAGTTCCTTAGCTCAATACCCACCATGAAAATATGCAAAAAATACCTTTATTTGAAAAAAGTGTTTCAATCATTACCACCCTTTTTTTCAAATGTCTTTAAAGTATCCTCCCATTTATATTTCACCACATTCTCCCAGGCCTTCATCAGAGAGAGAAAGATTATAAAATACACAACTCAAATTAAAAAAACTAATGTGCTGACCTTCATGAATCAGCCAGAGCCTTCTAAAAAACAACTACTCTAAAAATGGCCACATCCAATGTTTATTTTACACCCATGCACAGTAAAGGGGGGGTTAGAGAAAAATCTCCAAAAATTCTGTTTTAATTTGCATAAGGTGGTAACATTTTAGGGTCACCAAGTCTCCAAAAATTCTGAGCGCCACAAAAGAAAACCAGCTGAGCCTGGAGTTAGCCTGACAAAAACAGAGCACTAAAAATAGATGGTTACACTTAAGGAAGGATGGTTCTGCGGAAAAGAACCTCGTCCCCATTGTTAAGTATGGTGGAGAATCTGAGAAGCTTTGTGGCCGTGCTTCCCCCAAAGCCATGGGGAACCTTGTTAAATAATGATTTGAACCCTTTACTGTGGGCCTCCTGGTGACTAGGGGCGTGAAACTTGACCGCTTGGATATTTTTTAATATAATCCAATCAAACCATTTAAATCAATGTTATTTAAACGTAAATACTTTCAGGTTTTTAAATCCAACATAAAATCTTAAAACTCAAGTCTGACTGAGGGATTTCCTGAACATTTTGAAACTGAAACTGAAAAAAGTAATGAAAGGTGCTTTCCTGACTATGTTGATTGAGTACTGAATTATTTATCGTGTTGTCGTTTGAAAGAACACTGAACTTTTAATACATCTTATAATACGAGTTGGGTCCAAGTTCATTGTTTATATATGACATTACCTAAATTATTTAAGTTAGGGTGCACTACTAAAGGCAAATTCTACTATTCCACTATTATTACTATTAGTAGTCTAATAGTCTGTTAATAGTCTATTAATGATCTGTTATTCTGTATGTAAGATTCTAAAGCTTCCCTTTAAAGAATCTAAAAACAGAAACCCTGACCTACCTACTGTTCTTGGTTGTGTGTGTGTGTGGTGTGTGTCTTTGTGTGTATATCAAGTCAAATCAAGTAGAGCTTTATCGCCATCCCAGCCATATACATGTAGTACACAGTGAGATTAAATATCGTCCTCCTGGACCGTAGGTGCAACAAACAGCACAACACAAAGAGTAGCACACTCAGACAGATCAACAATGAGGGTAAAAAAAGGGGGAATTAATTATAATTATCTCTGAAGGTACAATATAAAAATATTTTTAAAAACTATGTGGCCTGGACATACGACATTTCGAGTTTACAACGCCAACTCCCACTCCCACTCGACTTACACCGTTAGCGTTTTCCTTTTTCTGTGGCTTAGTTGTGTTTTAACTGTGTTAGGATTGGTAAGTTTCAACTTACACCAAAATTTGGGTTACATCACTGTCGAAGGAACGGATCCGTGTTGTAACTCAAGGAACCCTGTACAGTACATACAGACAGTATACAGACTTGCAACATAGATGCACTATTACTAAATTATTTGATTTATTTTATTAATATCTTAAAATCTAATTTGCACTATTAGTATTTAATTTGATTACTTTATATATCTTTATTTTTATATCTTTTTCCCCTCCTAACTTTCCCCTCCTAACTATCTTTATTCCTCTTGTTGCAATGAACATGTTTATGACAAAAGAATTTCCCTCTGGATAAAAGAAATTCTTCCTTGTCTTATTTCTATAAATTAAAAATATATATATATTTAAAAAAATAAATAAATAAATAAATAAATAAAAAATATATATATATATATGTAGTAATGTCATTATGACTACCAAATGTCTGGAAAATCTGTAGAAGTGGAAAAATTTTGCTGGTCCTCACAATGACTGTTTTACCACACATTCAACATTTTTCAAGAAAAATAAAAGACTGTCTTTCAGTTTCTGAGGTTAGGGTTAGGGTTTGGTTTAGGTGAAGGTATAGAATTACTGAGATCCACTATTACACCAGTCAGTGAAATGTCCTCACAAATATAGTAATACCAACATGACAGAGCACTCCTCCTGTTTCTGGTAGACACATCAAGGGGTGATGGTCTAAGGCATCTTAGAAACCTTAACATCTAAATGAGACATTGTAAACTGTAAGCCAACGCAGAGGTCTACTGGAGCAGTGGTGGTCCAGTGAATAGGTGAAAGGGAAGACAAACAAAAAACCAACCCCCACCAACTGTTCCAAACCTCAGACACACCTACTAGCTCTTTGTTAAGGATTACAAGCCACACACATCAGGAAGGTTTAGCATCTGAGTGGATGCAGAACAATGGCAGGGCAACCCAAAGTGCTCTGCAACAGCTCTCCAAGACACAGTTTTAGAAGAAAATAAAGTTTCTACTTTCACAAAACACTGTGTTTTTAACTCATTATCATGACACCATAAATACACTGTGGTTACATAATAAAAGAATAGCCTTAATAACAAATCCATAAAGGTTCACCAGCGGAAGGTTATTGTATTGTATGCTCACTTGGTACAAGTAACAACAAGAGTTTTGGAGTAATCAGTCAGTATTAACACAATGTATTAACTACAAACTAAAAACAAAAATGTAAGTATTATGTATTACGTTTATGTATTACATTATTGTGCCTTTTTCTAACAGATGAGGAAAGGTGGATTAAAGAGAAAACAGTCTAAACAGTATAAAACTGTAACCCCTAGATCCAATGCTAAACTTTACTAGTTACTTTAAAAAACCCTTCAAAAAAGTCTTCACACTTACCTGGAAAGACTCGTCTGGGTTCCCTCACCTTCACACAGTCCACAGTGCTGGTCAGAGGTTTGAAGTGTGAGGGTCGAGCTGCTGGCTGCTGAATGAAGGTGTGTTTTGGAGGTGAGGTCTAACTGGTCTATCCACCTCCTCTGGTTGCCTCTCCCATAGTCCAACTGGTCTGATGGAGACCAGCAGCATGCCCTGAGTGGGGATTTAGAAGAAGATATTTTGACAGGGCTTGGGTCATGGACACCAGGGACACAAACACCGGTGGATATGAGCTAGCAGTAATGCTTGCTCATATGAATAAATGCTAACAGGTCAACAAATTTGGCAATGTATAATTTTTCATGCATTTTAGTGCTAATTTATTAAGAACATATAATTTACTAATTTTGTAACAAATATTTACCTAAATTCAGCGACATTTCTACATAAAATATGACTGTATAAATTTTTTAGTACTGTTGAGAGAACACAAAGCAACCGTATATTGGCTGCTTCCCTGAGACGCATCTTTATGCAGCATTCCCGCGTAAGAACAGTTTCCGGGTGGAACTATTTCGAGTGTTTCTCTGAGTGTTCTCGTATTTTTCGTTTTCTTCTTCTTAAAGCCCTGTATTTTTATTACTGTAAATTAAAATAATTTATTACTGTATTTACCCTGCTTATACCAAACAAAACGACAGCGCATACCAAAGAAAACGCGCTTGCATGAATTACAGTACAGTCTATACTGGGTAACAGTGTAAACTGTACAGTACAAATACGGGTTTACCTTTACATTTTCATTAAGGGTAATGGGTTTAAAATCAAATTAAAGTGTTTTGAGAACATATTTGGGGGCGTATTATGGGTTTACACTATAAAAAATAGGCATTTTTTGGCATTTTTTTTTTACCACATCACAACAACGCGGTTTTTCACTATACGCGGATGCTCTTGGAACAGGTTTACTGTACTTAAAAATAAAGGTGTACTATACACTACTGAATTAATCATTTAATCTTGCATATAATTATCATAGAAAACCATGTGATTAATCACGATTAAAATTTTAATCATTGCCCAGCATTTATATATATATATATATATAATTATTATTATTATATATGTATATACGTATGTTTTATATATTTATATACATTATATTATTTCTCTCTCTCTTTATATTTATATTAATACATTTATATAAATAAGTTTTTTTAAACCATATTTTAGTGAGGTTTTAATGATTTCTGAGCACTGTGACTAAAAAGGAGTGCTTGTGGCCTAGTGGTTAGAATACTTGTCTCTGGACCAAGCAGGCATGGGTTCGAAACCTTCCTTCAGCATACCAACACTGAGTTCCTGAGCAAAACCCTTAACCCCAGGCAGTTAGGGAATGGTGGTAGCTTTGGATAAAAGCATCTGCTAAATGCTATATATATATATATATATATATATGAACGTAAATATATATTAACATGGCCTATGTATATACTCAGTGTGTATGAAATTGTTGAGTGAGATGAGGACTGTATTCTAGAATGGTTAGATGAAGGATGCTCTGATGTTCATGATGGATATTTACCCTTATTTTTGCTGCACCTCTGAGCATTTTTCGAAAATTGCTCTAGTCCATTATGTTATCTACTTTTATATATTTATTGTTTTTTAAACGTTTTTTTGAGATAACATACTATCGTACCCAGTGAAACCAGGAACTTTCACATTTTATTGACTGAAGCCAAAACATAAGCACAGTGCCTCGGTCCAGGATTTCTGAAAGGTGAAAACAATGACTGTCTACACTCAAAAAAACACAAAGGCCTGTCAGATTAGGGTTTAGGGGGAAAAAGAGGACAGCATTGAAAAACATACATCAGAAATGTTCCATCTTCAGCAGGAATCAACTCATTTTATATATTTTTATGTTCCTCTTTGCTTAAAAAACTATATACTGTATTGGTGACTAGGTCTGAGTGTTTTATTTCTATGCTATCCATATGAAATTGACTCTAGGAACCTCCAGCTACTGATCAGCAGCACAAGCTGGAAAATTGCCAATAAGTTACAGAATAAGTCACCAACATGCCTCCAAAACCCGGCTTTAGAGGGAAAAAAAAAAATTCAAACAGTGTTTTTAACTTAATATCATGACACCATGAATGTAATGTGGTTACATAATCCAATAATGGCCTTAATAGCAAATCCATGAAAGTTAAGAGTGCAAGACATATTTTTCATATTTAACATTTAGATTTAAGATCATTTAAAGCAAATCCTTCATGTTGGTGAGGGCATATCACAGCACGCAGTCCAGCCCCCTTCTAAGTATCAGCCAGTTGTAATCATGGGGCGTGGCCAATTAGCATATCTTCTAAACATTTAGAGCTCAACATTTACAGCTCAAAAAAACGACATTTAGAGCCGCCGTTTGTAAAGGTGCTAGATTTAAATCCCACATTTAGAGCACAACATTTAGATTTAACACTTAGATATAGATTTAACACTTATAAGAAACTAAAAACAAAAATTTATCAAATGTATTACATTACCGTGCCTTTTTTTGACCGACAAGGAAAGGTGGAATTAAAGAGAAAGCACTCTAAACGGTATAAAACATTATAGACCATCTTTCTTTGTGCATCCCCTACTTGGTCTATTTAGATGAGTTATTATCTGTGCTTGTGTAATGCTTAGCAAATACACCATTGCCTCCATTAACGCTTATGCCATCATTCCACCACTGGTGATGAGGTTTCCAGTTCGGGTGTCCTGTTTCTGGACACAAGCAAGAACTTCTCAGTGTGATTTATACAAAAGAAAAATAATGCAACAGGTAATGGGAGCAGCATAATGAAAGATACAAATTAAAGTCAAAACTGCATGGCTGTTTAGAGGACATAATGACACCTTAATGGAACACCTCACCCCAAAAATGCTGTTGTTGCGAACACTAAATGTGTTTACATAATGCTAACATTTTTAACTTTCTTCAGTAACCTTTAATATTCTTCACACCTTAATTGTCTATTTAAATTCAATTCTAAGCACACTGGGACCTTAAAGGGAAGCCAAAAATGAGGACCAGCTGGTGGCCGAGTGGTCAGGGAGTTGGCTCTGTAATCAGAAGGTTGTGGGTTTGCATCCCAGGACAGCTAGTACCCTTGAGCAAGGTACCGTCACCACACACTGCTCCCTGAGTGCTGTGTTCCTGGCTGCCTACTGCATCACTCGGTCTTTCCTTCCAGCTGCTGTCAGACTTTACAACAAACATCATGAAGTTAACCACACACAAGTGCAATATTTTCCCATGTGTGCAATATTTCTGGTAAAAGGTGCAATTTTAGGGATGATGGATGTGGAATCTGTCTTGGTGCATAATCATTGCTTGTCATGGCCTGCTGTTTCTGTGTATATATCCAGTATTCATAACCAGATAGATGCACTATATAGATATACAGGTTTATATACACATTTACATACACACATGTCCATATTTATATTATTGTATTATTTGTATAGTGTGTATTTTATAGTGTTGTATAGCTTTTATTGTATTTTTGCTGCTCTTACCTTTGTACTGTCCACTTTCTTCCATAACATTGCAAATTTCCCACTTCTGGGACTTATAAAAGGTTTATCTTATTTTAAATACAGAGAGAGAATTTTGTGCTGTTCATGCTGAAATGTGTTCACATCTGACAAATGTTCTCTTTACATTTTGATAATGTGGTCAACTCTAAATCAGTGCTTCACACACTGGTCTTTTTGTAATGCTAACTGACTAGCTTCACTGACGCTTAATCTCTTCAAACACAACTTTAACAATATGAACTTTAACATATGGGCCCAAAAATGCCCATATGTCTAGCTCTAGTTGATTGCTTCACATGCTGCTAGTTTTGTTTCACTGACTACATTTTTTACAATTCATTTCCCCACACAACTAGACCGTGACCATGTTTTTTTTGTTTAGCATAGTCGTTTAATGCTAGTAACGTAAGGTCAACCAAACACTGGCTTGTTTCAACACAGACACATTTAGCAGTTCATAAAATGTTATTTTTTTTCCATAAGTGCACACATGCAAATTAAAAAACATACAATATGATCTGAAATCTCACATAAAGTGGCAAATGAAACAAAAAAACCCATCCATTTTGCTGAGGAGCGTGGGGTGGTAGCAGGGGGGCTTCCCGTCAGGAAGATACTTCACATAAAATACAGCACTTATATTAATCTCTGTATTTGTGCAAAAGGTAATGCCATAGTAATCTCAGAAGATTTCTGATTTAGAACCTTGACATTAAACATTTAAAATGATTTTAAAAAAGAAGAAAAATAAAACCATGAAGCACATTAATGGGAAGAAAACAAAAATTACATTTAAAAATGTGTTATAAATGTAGATTAGACACAGCAGTACTTGGGGGGGAAAAAATGCAGAATTGGGCAGAACGGATACAGAGAAGGCAACCAGAGCAGACTATTCAGAAAGGCCCATATACAAAACTGTAATTACATCTGTTAGATCTTTCCTGTAACTGTAAACAGATGGAACTGGATCGTTTTTGACCTCTGAGGTCACTAGTGGACGTGCCTTCCTGTGAAGTTTGCTTTGCCAACTTTGGCACTCCATTGGTAACAGTGGCAGGGTGAGTGAAAATCCAGTTCTAATACAGTACCTGCATCATTCTGCAGCATCACAGGCTACAATACTCCAGTGACAATACAGTGGTTAACAAAATTAGGCGTCTAATCCGAAGGCATAAACACCAGAACAGAGGCAATTTTAAACCATGGACAAATTCAAAGATCAGGGTTTAGGAAGAAGAGACTCAGTCATCACACTGAAGACATCTCGGAAGCTTTGTGCATGTTTGAGAAACACACTTGATTAAGTTCTGTGTGTATGTATGCCTGTGTGACTGCAAGCTGGCCTTGGTTCAGAGATGAGAGAAGGGCACAAAACCACAGAAGAGAGAGAAGAAAGGCAGGATGACCACTGAAAAGAGGAAAGGGCACTGGCTCTAGGTACCAAGCAAACAATCCAGTAGAAAAATGTCAGTATTTATACAAGCTCTTTGGCATCTGCCTCATATAGATCTGAAATAAGCACCTACTCAGCATTCGACCGAATACAAGAACATCTCAGCACAAGATACAGCTGTAGTGTTTGAGCTGCTGCTCAGATAAAGCTCTCTAGTGTTCTAGCACGCCTGACATTCTGCAGGTGAAGCAGGAGGCATCAGACAGGAGGTGTGGTGCGGTGAGAAGGAAGCTTTTGGCAGCTTGTTCCCATCTTAAAAGGAACAGTTCAGTCCAAAAAGATAATGTTCCAAACAATGAATGCAAGAGAATAGCCAAAAATTAGCATTGTAAAAATGACTGACTGCAAACTGACTGCTACTAGCTCATACCGAATCAGCCACTTCTACATATTTGATCAAGCCATTCCCTTAAAAAAAGCACATTTTCTAATCAGCTGACCATACGACTGCATAAAATTGGCCAAATAACTGATTGCATTTGCGTCGTTACATATTGCAATTATTATATTCTTTGCCATATATTAAAAACACACTGTTGAACACAGTCAAAGACCAAAAAATTATTCACATTTGTGCAGCCCTAGCTGAAACATCATCAGAGGTATTACACCAACACCTCAAAAAAAAAACAAAAAAAAACCCCAAAGGCTGTGTGCACGTCGACACAGATGCTCATTCAGTTCAGTACTATGACAGAAAATCGCTTTTCTTATTTGACAAAGGCATTAAAAAAAAAGTCCCGTTCATGAATTGTTGCAAAGGTGACAAAGTCAGAAAGAGGGATAGAAAGTTAGAGAACAAGGAAGCTGAAAAGGAACGAAAAAAAAAAGGCTCCATTCCGTACAGAGTAGGGTATGGGTCCCAGTCCTGCCGGAATTAGGGATGCACTTATATTGCATTCTGAGGACAATAACAATACCTGAAAACTACCAGCTTGTTTTGGCCAGTGTTGATATGTTTACTTTTCCTATTGAGTCCAATACTGGTAACCATACAACCAAACACAAATAGGGCTGCTATTCCAAAATTGGACCAATAATTTTAAACCTATTCATCACAGAGTAGTATATTGGTTGCCCATATATTATGCATCCCTAACCAGAACATGTTCAACCTATGTTAGCCCTCACACTAGTGTATTTATAATATTACCAACAGGGTACGGAAAGATTTTAGTGATACAGGATCGTAACCTAATGTTTAGTTGCTACAGTACCAGAACTGGCCTGCCAGTTGCACCACTTCTTAAACTGAGGATTTTTACTACAGATGAAGTGTCAGATAGATCTGAGCACACAGAGGGCTTACAGAGTTGAACCTGCAGGTGAACAGTTCAGCTCCAATTTGGACCACATGAAATGATCGCATGCCTTTAGCTTGTCTAAAAACAGATTAAAAAAAATTATATATAAAAAAAGCTGGTTTTGTTTTGAGCCTTGGAGCTCATAGACATAAAGCAGGAAGTTTCGTCACAGCAGGATTTGGCCATCAGTGAACTCTCGCTACGCACTAAATACACATTTATTTACATTACAAAAAAAAACAAAAAACATTTATCAGTCTGAGGGAGCCAAAATTAGTAATAAAAACATCTTATCTTACAATAAAATCAGTTTGGGATTTAAAGGACTGTATAGTTAAATTACTGTGATGGCTTCTCCCAGCGTTTCCCAGTAGTTCCCAGAATTCCCATTTTCCTGTGGGGGGTTTTCACAAGAAAACCTTTGAGCAGCTTCTATTTAATCTGGGGACAGACTTCTCCTCAGGGGTCCTCAGATGACTTCAGTAGCTCTAGGAACGCACCAACCGCTCCAAAGTATCCCTAAACACGCAAACGCACAGAGAAAAACAGTTGAATGTTGACTGAATGCAGTAAAGGATAAACTGTACGATAGAGCTTTCACGATACCAGAATATTTTTACTAGACCAATACAGATAGTGTACACGTGACCTCAAATTCTTGATTCAAGTACAAATAATACTAATGCCAAAAAATCCTCTCATATAAATATTCTATCAACAGGACTGAAGAGAAAATGTAAATTCACTTTTACATCTTTTTCTTCCCAGAACATATTTTTTTTCTAATAAATACATGAAATATAAACATGGCCTCACTCAACACGCTCTAAACTGAAAAATAATATGTGAGATACGGAGGTCACATAGAAACTAAACCATGAAATTAAAAGAAACTGAAATTTGTGATTAGTGGTCAACTACTCACAGGTTTTAGACATGCTAATGGCTGTCTGCTAATCCCATAATTTTACTCGTGTGAAATCATCGGATTAGCCTAGAAAACGACATCAGTTTCAGTACTTTTCAAGTATTTAAATCAAAAACTGAAAGCCATACCATTTAGAGAGTACTGTCGTGGTGTGTCATGTATAGTAACTGTTAGTCACATACTGAGAAAGTTCTGAAATTTTGACACAAAAAGCAACAATCCTGCAGAATGTTGGTTCATAAATTGCATATTGGGCCAGGATTTTTGAACATTCGAGCAGTCAGTGATTGATAATCATCGTCATCATCAGTTCATGTTAATATCATGTCTTAAAATCTATATTTTTCCTTATTTTTAGCATCATTACTACCACCAATAATGTGTTAGTACTGTCAAAGGGTGGCAGTTGGGCACCTAAAGGCTGTTTGCTAACCTCCAACAAAAGAAGACCACCACCCCAGTAAAACATGTGTGGTGCAGAAAGATTAGATGCAACTGTGCAAGCAGACTCTCACAACTGTCAAGTTTGTGGAACTCCCTCCACATAATGGTGCATGTGTGTATTCGTGCATGCGGTGGAGGGGCGATCTCAAAGAACGCCCGCAGAGTTCCCAGCAAATACTGAATATTCTTTTTGCCCATGCCTCTTTGCATATGTTAGTATATTCAGTTCTAACAGTAGTGGCCTATTGCCAATGAAACACGTTCTAATAAAGCTGTGAAAACTTACCTCATGTTCCAAGAAGAGCGCTCTCAGTTGTCCCTTGGACCAAAAGTCCATTGCATAGGCCAGCAGCTTCGTCGATACCGTGTTTATCCGCAAGAAATTCCCCACAAATACCACTCTCTCGATTTTCTGACAAGAAAAGAAAAGAAACCTTTACAAAATAAATCAGACATACTATTACATGTCCACCACTAGGGGTAGACATAAGCCAAGTAAATTCACTTTACCCTCTTATTCTACTGGAATGACCTGATTTTCACTGCTGGAGGACCAACTCTATGCCCAATTAAAGCTTAAAAATTTAAAATAAAAAGGCCCCTTACCCCAAATGTAGTGAAGCAGCCAAGGCAGGTTTGATGTCTGAAGCTTGCTTTTAAAATTTTATACCAGACCAAAAGTACTTGATTTAGGGTTACTCTATATTTTTGCTACATTATATAGATAACAGTACAGAACAGTCTGAATGCAGAGTCAAAAACCACATAAGCAAAGCTAGTTATCTAGCGGATTCAGGCAAGAGTGTAATGATGCAGGCAGTTTGCTACCTACAATAGCCAAAAGACATTTGTCCTGTAGTTTTAGTGTAAAACTAAAGAAGCAAACATCAAAAACTAAGCATGCCATGGCTGACTTCCTACCTTTGCAGAAAGGGAAAATTGAGCAAGGTTGATTTTTGCATGAAAAAATCCCTTTGACCAAACCAGGTTTGTCAAAGTCTAATATGCCCATCTGTTCATTATTAATGAGGCAGTGTTATGAGTGTGAAAATCTACAGTTTCAGCTGCAAATTTATTGAGGCTGACGAAAAAGGCCATTGTCCTCAAACATTATCTTGGAATATTGCTCAACTATGGTGTTCCATGATGGTGAACTTTGGAGTGAGGAAATAAACACTTATGATCCGACAGCAATAAAACTGTTTGCCAAACACTCCAATAGCTGCCACAGTCAGAACTAAGAAAACACACCGACTGATGTCGTGCAGCTGATGTTCTGGATGCTCTGATAGCCCTGTACAATGCTGCTTGATCACAATGCTACAAGGCAACACTGTAAAGAAGCCCAGAGAAACCAGCCAGACTTAAAATAAGTCAACAAAAACAAATATTATTATTATTATTATTATTATTATTATTATTATTATTATTATTATTATTAACACTGACACAAACAATCTTTTAATATATTTTGGGGTATAATTTATATGCATACACACATAATACATGCTTAGTAACTGTATAAACTGAAAGTACCTGATTGAATGTCAACCTATGAAGAACATCTTATTTATTCATCTTTTTTTTTTTTTACATTGTGAGGCTTACCTCAACACAGTAGGAGGAGAACACTAACTGCTGATCCTGTTACATCAACATACACAGCTATTATCATGCGGAGTGATGTGGAGAGGGAGGGCCATTGTACCCACACAGAGAGAGAGAAGCAAATTATATTCTCTTGGACTCTTGTCCGCATGTGGCTGTGGCCAAGGATCCACCTTACAACTGTTTGACACCCCCCACCCTCCCACCATGATTCCTTCATAGAATTTGCAAACACTGAATTAACATGAATCCATACAGTTAGATTTTATTTAACATGGCAGTCTTGTTTGCTGGGACATTTATCTATTCCTGACCCTTAACAAACCTGCAACCTCTTCTTCCTTACACACACACCTCATTGACGGCGCACATGCGTGCGATGGAGCCAATGTTGTTGGTGATGGTGACCAGCGTTGCTCTGGCGAGGTCTTCTTTGGAAATGGTGTCCCTCTTCTCTTTACTCATCATGTGACCAAAACTGGAACACATTCACACACAGAACAATGAGCAACCATTAACTCCCTTCACACACTCTCCATTAAAGTATAGGCTTATCTTTCTCAGGAAGGTCACTCAGTGTTCGTATCACTTTTTAAACACTGGGCAATTCACAATGTGGATGAATTGCATTCCTCGAAACACAAGAAAGCTTTGTTCACCTTGTTCTCCTACAGTATGAAGGTAACAGTGGTGACTGTCCAAGGCCAGGGTGCAGAATCAGCTTTCTAATTTCAGTGCTGTGTCTCGCTGAAGTTGGCGGTTCTACCTCGGCTCAACTCTACCCTACACTCAGGCCGGCCTCAAACCTGTCTTTATTGACACTAAACAATGTCCACACCTCACACCCTTTCTCAGCACATTTACTAACCAGCACAAAGTTCAGCAGCTTCAGAGAGAACGAGAGTAACTAAAATGCTTCAGGTGTTTTTTCATGGTTACCGAATAAGCCCGTGTTTGGACTATATAAGTGCCTTTGACTGAAGATACTTATACACAAAAGTGGCTGTAAAATCAGTCATCTGAAGCAGGTGTGAGTCGTTTCCTATGACTCAATAAGAAGAGACTTAATATTTGAGCAGAAAATAAAAAAAAGGAACCACATTTTTATAAATGGTGTAGAGTTCTGCAGGGTTTAGAAAGTAAAACCTCAGAGCTTCAGAGGTTACATCTCCAACTAGACAAGATGACTCATTCTCCATAAACCGCAGCGGCTCCAATGTTTACAAACATTACAAAAATAAACAAATCATTTAGAGCCATCAAACATGGTTCTTCAGAGCGCTGGCTTCATGTTCAAGCATTCAGAGCTGCATTCATGACATTTGAAACCATTACACCAACATTCAGGCCTTTAAGAAATGGAGTAATTGCCACCCACACTCACCCACACTCACCCACACTCACCCACACTCACCCACACTCACCCACACTCACCCACACTCACCCAC
>JBBJLS010008669.1:0-16034 GCA_037577275.1 Bryconaethiops microstoma
TCTATATATTGTCTATTTGTCATTGTATCACCAAAATTGTATAATACACTATACGTTCCTGAAATTTACACTCTGTCTCTGTGTCTTGCTTCTGTGGCTGCCCGCGTGTGTCTTAAAATATCTTAAACTATCCCTGCTTCATACGCCTGGTCGTACCATTTGATAATATGAAACATTTAAGTGTGACAAACATTAAAAAAAAAAAAAAGAGAAATCAGGAAGGGGGCAAATACTTTTTCACAGCACTGTAGAAGGAGTTGTTATATTCTATGATGACAATGTACTATTTGTTGAGCAGCCGCTCATGTTCTAAGGGCTAAAAAGTAAGTGTTTATATTAGTGTTTGTGTGGGGTTTTAACTTTATTTTCAGGTCAGTCGGTTTCTGGTGTTTTTTAGCGAGTCCACTAAGTAATGACATGCTGTCCTGTGCGGTATGCAAATTTGCCAGAGCCTTGGCAGCCCCCTGTTCTTCTGGATGACAGTCTCGGCAGGAAGTGATGGTGCACACCGCCTCGCTGCTCTGATTAATCACAACACTTGCAGGCTAGTCACAGCCGTGCTGCTTACTGTGTAATAAGCAGACCTGGCCTGAGTCTGGAGGTTAAATACCCATTTAGACATGCATGATACAGGGACGGGGGAGGGGCAATGAGAAGTGTAAAGGAGGTGTAATGGGGAGGACGTGTCACAGGTTAAAGACATTGGGCCTCAATGGCTTAATAAGTCCCTACCAAGCAGGCTATCAGGTAATCGTCCAGACCGCTATTTCACACCACTGGTCCTGGAGTACCCCCTGTGTGTTTTCATGTGTGCCCACACACCCTTTAACCCAGGAAAGGATTGTTAATTAGCTGATTAGTTGGATCAGGTGTTTTAGAGCTGGGGAAACTCCAGGACTTGGGCTGGGAATAACTGGCTTTGAGCATTTTCTACTTTCTGCACAAAAGTAGCTTTTATTCAAGGCAGTGGTTTCGCTGACCGGTTTTGCTAAACAAGTCTTACGCAAACATTTGAGCCCCCTAGTACAAGAAAAGCATGACTTAAGAAAGAGGGAAAGAACTTTTGAGAGCTTAGCCTGGAGTTCTTTGAACATCCCCTCACCACCACCTTTTTATGGTTGGAGAAAGGACTGAAGATAGAATTTAGAACCATGCAGGAGAGGGTGTGGAGGTGGGGTGGGAAAACCTCATCACAGCAAACAGAAGGTACAGATGGAAAATGTATCAGATGTTAGACTAAAAGCATGAGGAAACTCCACCCAAACTCTATTCTTTTTCCAAAAATCCATTAAGCCAGCATCATCTACAGCAGCGGTCCCCAACATTTTTTGAGCCACGGACAAGTTTCATGTAAAACAATATTTTCATTGACTGGTACTAAAAACAAAGTGCGGTTGTTTTTCACTCACTTTTGCTAGCTTGTGGGCAAAATTTTTGATGTACTGTAACCGCTCATCTCGGTTACGTGATACGGTAACGTAACTTTTCCAAAATCTTTCAGAAAATATTTTTTATTCTGTCTTTCTGTGCGGCCCAGTACCAAACGACTCGTGGACCGATACCGGTCCGCAGTCCGGTGGTTGGGGACCTCTGATCTACAGGGAACACACTTAAATGTTTTTTTTATTTTTGTGCACAATTTCTATTACTTTCACCTGTTAGAAAAACATCGTTTTTTTTCTCTTCTCAGTTTTTGCATGTTACATTGTCTGATTTATTTTTCCAGGATGTCAAAAAATATGGCATGCGCAAATATTCACACGCATGTGCTCCTTGTAGAGGGAGTGCACTTGTTTTCTGTAACGCCAGACTGCAGGTTTGATGCAAAAGCACAGTTTTAAGAGGTAAAACAAAAGCTCAGGAAAAAAGCATCCAAAACATTGAAAAGCCAAAATGGAAAATCCAAAGTGGAAAAAAGTGAAACACAAATAAAGGTAAAAAGAGAGGTGATGATGCCCAGAAAACAGAGGATCAGAACTGATCCAGAGATGATAATACTTCACAAAGACAGACTGAATGACGGTGTATGAATAGTCCTGTGTAAATCAGGAAACACAGTGCAGGTGGGTGTGTGTGTGTGTGTGTGTTTGTGTGCGTGCGCGCGTGCGCGTGTGAATGGGCCAGTAATCAGAAGGCTAGAGAAACGAAGCATTCATAGCTGTTACGAATCTAATGAAGCCTTTTTTTATTATTCTATATGTCTTACACAGAAGCCTAGTTTAAGTGTAAGGTTTGATTTTTATTTTTTGTCCTTTTTAAAAATGAATATATATATATTATATATATTCTCACATCAGAACAGTTTCCCGCAAGTGTTCTCATGTTTTGAGCCCTGTATTTTCATTACTGTAAATTACATTAATTTATTACTGTATTTACCTGCTTATACTAAAGAAAATGCACTTCCAGGAATTACAGTACAGTCTATATAAGGGTAACATCTGTATTTAACATTCAAGCATTGTGGGAGACAGCAGTTCAGTGTACACAGCTGAGTTTAAAATGAAATTAAAGCGTTTTGGGAGCATATTTAAGGGCATATTTGGGGTTTACACTACAAGAGTAGGCATTTACAAAAAAATTCACTATTCGCAGGTGCTCTTGGAACGTAATCCCTGCGCATATCAGGGGTTTACTGTATGTGTGTGTGTGTGTGTGTGTGTGTGTGTGTGTGTGTGTGTGTGTGTGTGTATATATATATATATATATACATATGTGGTCTAAAAACATTTCAAATGATTACTGCTTACTCCAAACAGTCCACGTATTCAAACCCATTTGCAAAAACTGGACTCATAGTTTTTTTCAGGTTTACATATATTTTATATATTACATATATACACATATTTAGCTTAAATTGGTTAAATCCAGCTCATGCTGAATTACAGGCCAGCCAATTAAAACAAAGATCATTTGTGTACATCTATCTGTAAGACACAGTTTCAAAAACAGTCTTTTCAAAAGTTGCAGCACCAAAACTATTACTTCACACAAAGAAAATGAACATCCTTTTCCTGAACATTCGGAGATCACAAAACAAAAGGTTTTGTTTACTGAGAAAACTCTCAGCTCGGAGCTAATGTATAGGCACCATTAGTACAACTGGATGAAATGACAGAATCTGAAGAAAGTGATCTGACAGGGCTTGTTAGTGGAAGCTCTTGAACTTGGTGAAGAACTTGGTAAAGGTTTCCAAAAAAGGCTTAGATCAAACATCTAAAAACTCCCAAAAAAACTGAAGAAAAAAGCTCTAACCAGATAGAACATACCAAAAGTTGTCATCTTCCTCTCCAAATACTCAAATTGGCCAGCATGTTTACACGCTTTGTCTCTTTCTGTCAGTGCCAACCTCTTCTGCATTCACTTTGCAGGAGATCTTAAGTTTTTCTTCCAATGTTCTTTCCCTGTGTTAAAGAATATTCCATCATTTTTCAACCTAATCTCTATTCGCTCAAATTTGCCTCTTTATTGTACAGTTAGTTCCCACTGACAGTAATCTCTAAGTACTTAGAAATTCACACTTTTCTGTTTACAAAATCCATACAATTTCATTTTTGTCCATTTTGGAAGTATCTCAACTTTAACATGAAAAACTTTTAAATGAGTATATTCGTGATGGAAATATGTAACATTTATAAAACCAAAAGTGAAGTGATTTTTGTATCTGCAAGTCAACATTTCTGAAATTGTTCTTTTCATTGTTTAAATGTGACCTGATCTGGCAAAATTAGTCAACTGTGATTGGTATCATTGTAAATATGAGAAAATAAGCTTTAAAATGATATCTTGGACAAAGACAATGTCTTAAACGGTTGTCAAGTTACAATCGTTTGAATTATGGTATCGCAGCACCATTTTCCAACTGAAAAACAGAGAAAATCGCACATAAAGTTTTTTGTCAGTTTTTTGTTGATATCTTTAACAATCCATAGCATCCAAAGAGATGCACCCAGTATTCAACAACAGGCATTTAGGTACTTAGGAAAATATATTAAATCAGACTGAAGCTTCAATTATTTAAACTTTATTGACCAACTTTATCCAGTCTTGCTGGCCAGCAGCAGAGTGCAAATTGGAGACATCCACCGAGTTTAAAGCTTTAGCTATTTTACATTCTTTTGACAATGACATTATACCAAACAGCAATCACACAGCATGACACACTACACTCTAAACAACTTCGATGATGTTGACCCAAAATACAAATATTAAACGTGAACTTTGTGAGGAGATATATTCTGAAAAAACTGCTAGCATTAAGCTACACAGAACACAGCTAATCTGATGGGGGGGGTAGGCAGGCACAAGGCTGTGAACAGGGCTTCCTATTGGCAACTGAAAAGGTTTTGTGTACATGACTTAAGCATTTTGATAGGTTTAATAAGATCAGGGATTGACGTTTTAACACCATATTTGGACAGCTGAGATCGTGACGTTTCAGAGGATACCCGGAAAACAGGGAAACGAACAGGTGGTAAGCGAAAACAGCATTTATTTTGGACATTCTTTTGTAAGATTTGAGAGCTGCAACTCAACTTAAAAAGCCATTTAAGTACATTTTCAGAATTATTTCCATGATGAAACTTTGGGAGATTAATTTTGAAGACCTTATCTTTTATATAAGACCAAAAAAGAAAAATCTACATTTTTGATGTTTTTCATCATAATCGGCCCATATCTAAATAAATAGAATGCCGACTTCTGACTCATTACGGCAGATCGGGTCACAAATGTATTTTTAATGTTGTGGTTGCACAAAATTTGGATTTGTGCTATCTGTTTTGTGTAAGATTGAAGTCCTCTTTGCTCCCTAGCAGCTCAACACAGGCCAACATTTTACACACAAAGAGCCAACACTTACCTACTTAAACTGCGTCACATCTCAGCAAGAAGGTCCTGTGTCCAATACCTATCCAGGGCAAACTCCTGGGTTTTTCCAGGAGCTCCAGTTTCCTTCCAGGAAACACCTCAGGTGGACTGGAGATACTAATTTGCTTCAAGGTGTGAATGTGTTCAGGCTCCCCACCTTTTGCCCTTTGACTGCTGGGATAGGCTCTAGCACCCCACCTGCAAGAAAGAAGCTACAGTGAAAGCAAATGGACATTGGTTCAACCTAAAGCCCATGTGCACTTGTTTTGTTCTTTCACACAGAAAATAGTGGTCTTTTACACAACAAACTTTAGAACTTAGAATGTGAGTCGCACAGATCTATGCCCGAAGCACAAGAAATGGTAAATCGTCATTATACAGCTAAATAGCTCCATATATGGAAGTTCCCCCAGTTTGTGTTGGTGCTCGAGTTGTCAGACATCATGCTGAGCTTTGTTTGGTAAACCCGGGAGAACTTTCATTTATATTTGCAAAAAAATCAGATTTATTTTTACTAAATAATATTTAAAAAAGGTAATTACTGTTCAAAGTAATAAGCCACGTGCTACAGATGCAGAAGATTGAGATTAGATTGAAAAAACGGTTGAGTACTCATCTAAACACAAACTCAAACATCCAGAGCTTCTCCAGCCCTCAAGCGCATCAAATGCAAGGGCAAGGGTGACATGGACAAACAGCAGTGGGGGAAAGTACCCAGGAGATATTTTCTGGAGTAACTCATCTGGCACCCTGCAGCGCTGCAGGAGTCTTTGTGAGGGAACTGATAAACGCATATCACGAAAAGCGGAGCCCCCCAACTCCCCAACCCATGGCACTGAATTATGAATGACTTTCCTCTGCCTCTCTCCGTATTGTGTTTTTTTTATGCGAAATCTTATTTAGTCGCAGATTAAATTCAAACTTCTGCCCACTCTGCAAACAGGGGTATATATTTATTCATTCCATTCAGTGCTGGAACTTTCTTTCCACAAAAGCAAATGGGCAGGGGCTCCAGGGGGAGTTTCTTCAAAAACGCAGAATCAGAAGAGATGGTGTAACAGCGAGGCACGTGGGCTTTAAAAACTCTAATTATGTCTTGTTTTCATTGCCACGTTTTCATAAAAGATGCTGAGACATCAATCAAGGATGTCCTTGTTCTTGTTGTTGTTATTGTTGTTGTTTGTAAGAACTTGAGAAAATATATTGCATTGCTCCCTACTCCCCTTACTTTGATTTAAATTTCACTTTTAATCATTACAGATTATTTCTAAGCGTAGCTCATGGACGCCTGCACTAAAAAAGACATCACGGCTTGAGATGCCAAATTCAAATTAAGACCAGTTTATATTGGCTTAGAAAAAAAGAATACACTGCCATAATAGATGAAGGAAAACAGAACAAAATACTTGGCACTGAGCTCAGTAGGATTGCTGCGAGAACTTTTGTGGGGGTCCTCTCTCATGGGCTCATCAGCAGCACTGAAAATGATGCAATGGGGAGCAAGCTCCACTGCTTCTGCGCTGGACACAGTGACTTGCAAAACAACAGAGTGGGACCCGGCACAAAAAATAAAAAATAAAAACAGCCCAAGGTGGTAAACAAAAGCGGTAATGCAGGAACAAAAAGCACCTTGGGTTGAATGAGCATTTACGATGTTAATTTGCATGGATCTGAAAAAACACTGTAGGTGCCTCAGATAATGCTAATTAAATTGAGCTGAATTGAATTGTAAGACTTAATCCTACACTCGTCGCTGTTAATTCACCACTGTAGGTGTTCGTTCAACATTCAGGAGATTGCTTTGCACTTGGCTGGAAGACACGAGCCTGTTCGAAATGTACTCGGATGGCTCTGAGTGTGAACTTCTTCTAATTACGTAATTGGGAAATAAATTGTTCATTGATCAATCTCGCCTAAGTGACCATTTACAGAGGCATTGCAAGGCTCTTATTGCGCTTGGCAAACAACGATAGCTTAACGTGATGGTGATATTTTCAAAGGTTACGAAGCATTTTGTTCAGCAGTTTGGTTTCATGGGTTTATCGATAAAAAGGTTGCACTTGTCAGCAATAACAAATCTGCTGACAGATCACCCAGCAGCCTGCCATTTGGCTCTCGCTCATCAACAAAGTCCAGGTAATGTTCTGGTCGAGACGATGGACGATCCATGCAGCAAATTACTCTGGCAGACATGTCCAGCGAAGCTCATCTGTCAATCAGGAGTTGACCTACTCCAAAGAGAGTGAGCAGGGCGTTTCAGTAATGGTGTCATGATCAATAATCCGAAAGGTTTATGAGTTAATTGGTGATTATAAAGAACGCTCAAATACAAAATTGGAAAATCACTGTTAATTCCAGAAAAAGAGGTGAGCAGGGAACAATTTGGCTATTCAGTACAAATCACTGCAGTCTGCTTCCATTTCCATAAAATCTCATTTGTGCCAGACATGGTTTCATTCTCTTTTCTCGTCTTTAGTGAAAATGTCAAAATATTACAATGAACACTGGACTGTACCTTCACTCTAAAAAAAATTTTTTTTTAAAAGCCTTCTAAACAGCACATTCGGTCCTGTGAAGAACACTTAGCTGGCATAGAATCACATTATTCTAAGGTTTCTTACACATGGTTCTTTAAAGCAGCAACCATTGGTATGTTCTTTAGGGAATAATCAGTGAGAAATGATAGGGAACTAGTAAACTATCATGGTTCTTCTATTTCATAACACCAAATAAATCTTTTTTTGGTAGGAACACACATTATAAAAGTTATTCTCACTCACATATCTAATTTACAATCATGGTTCTTTAATGACATATACGTTGAAAGATTCTTAAGGAAACCATCTTGGTTCTTCTATTTTGTTGCTCAAAGTAAATCTTTCTGGTAGGAACCCACATTATAAAGAGGTTTCTTAACATTACAAAGGTTCTTCTCACTCACACATCTAATTTACGAACATGGTTTTTTAAAGAAGCATCCATTGGAAGGTTCTTTAGAAAACCATCATGGTTCTTCTGGGGTGGTAGTAGCCTAGTGGGTAAAACACTTGCCTCTGAACCCAATGATCACAAAACTCCGGGAGGACTGTCCCTGTAACTAGTGATTGTAAGTCGCTCTGGATAAGGGTGACCGCTAAATGCCACTGTAACTTCTAGAGCATCGCTTCAAATAAATCATTTTAGTAAGAACCCATTTTATAAAGAGGTTCCTAACACTTCAAAAAAAAGAGTCTACATACTCACACATCTCATTTACAAACATAGTTCTTTAAAAAAAGCATCCACTGATTGGTTCTTTAGGAAACCATCATTGTTCTTCCATCTCATTGCTCCAATGAAATCTGTTTGGCAGGAATCCACATCATGAAGAGGTCCCTTAAACATCACAAAGGTTCTCCACACATTCACATATCAAAAAGCAAATCATCATGGTTCTTTAGCGAATCATCATGGTTCTATTTCGGCTTCTAATTCATCTTTCTGGGAGGAACCCACGTTGTTCTTCTAAAGCTAAAACTTACCTGGTTCAACTCACCTGTTAATTGCCAGGTTTGGTGATTTGGTGTTTGAGGAAGGGAACAATTCAACTGTGCTTGATGCCGGCCCTCCAGGACCCCTGTTCTAAAGCATTTCTTAGACTACTTTCCTGACAGTGTTACTATTATGAGTGTTCCTGCGCTGCTACCATGAAATTTTGGAATTAAACTAAAGAAAAAGCAAAGCTCCCCAAAACCTTCCGTAATACTTCACTGCAGCTGAGAGGGACTTTCAGGACGGACTGAGTGAATGAAGCTGGGTCATTTTATAGTTTAAAAGTACAGACTTTTTTTAATCAAGCTCGTTTGCTGAACTGAGCCTGAGCCTATACAGACATGGAGCTTAAAGTTTAAATACATTTTTCCTACGTGAATCCCATCATCTTAGACAGTTCTGCATGAGAAGCCAAAATATACATGAGACAGAGAGGCCCGTCCCACCACTTCTTCATTTATTTAATTTGTTTGTGATGATTTACCATTCTAATCCTTTATTAATGAGTTCATTTGAAAGAGAATATGAATTAGCGCCTTCATTATCTGTGGGCGAGGAGGAGAAACATAAATCAAGCGGAGGGAGGCACTCATTGTGACAATACCCAATCGCACAGTCACAATTGCAGCAAGGTTAAACCTATGCAATCCACGATGATGAGCATGCACGCTTTTCCCAGTGCATTCCTCATTTATTTACTTCCTTTTGTCCTTAATTGAGTCTCTTCAAACAGAAATATCAAGTATTTGTATAAATATATACTAGATTTATCTAAAGAAACTCATTTTGCTAAAGCATAATGCAGAATACTTATTAAAAAAATGAAATCAGCAAAATGATCTGCAAATACAATAAGACAATTTAACAACTTAAAATATTTTTAAAACGTCTGTACAATTTTAGTTTTAGAAATTAGGAATTTTAGTCATCAGTTCTATTCAAAAGATCCACTGAAGGACACTGAACTGAGTATGTGTTGGACTGGATTCTGGAAGAAAAGCCGTTGCTTTATACTCCTTCCAGCACCCAAACAGACTCCTGTTCTCTCCCGGACTGTAGGAGGCCCTGATGGGTATCATCGAGATAAATATGTTACAAGGAAGCTTTTTGTGATAACACAGGTCAGCGAAGCAGGTGTCAGAACATCCTAAAGGATGAAGTGGATTTACAGGCACGTTTTGCGGAGGAAGAGCCACCGATATCCGAAAGAAACTTGGGAATAATGGAAGGGAAGAGCAGACATGAGGATTTGGAATGAGAGCAATTTCATTATAAAAGTGCCCTAATATATGTACCCCTCCGGCAGCCCGCTCCGGCTTCGGCAGCAGCTGATCCTGCAGCAGTAAAACTGGCCTGAGTGGCATGAACGAACAGAATGCTGGGACTTTGGCGTATTTTTGGAGGATCTTGGGCAAGGCTGCAAGAGGACGGCTTGCAACCCTACAACATCAGGTTTAATAGGAGAAGGTCTGGATTTATTGGATACAATAGGGCTATCCCGAAGCCGGGGAGGTTAAACGAAGTCTGCCTCGGTTTCTGTGTTTGTGTGAGGGTTTTTTTTTTTTTTTTGGGTTCAGTCGTGCAGGCCCACTCTGCTTCTTTCTGCCTCGCTTTATTTTGCGATATGAAAATTCCACTTGCCTCGTCTGGCTTGTCAATTAGTGTGAGTGAGAGAGTGCACGCATGTGCATGTGTGTATGTGTGTGTGCGTAGCTCAGCAGTGTGTGAGACGGTGCACTCATTAACTAGTTTAGATGGTAGATAGTAAGCAGACGTTTGGGAGAAGAGTGTAAATTTGGTAACGAGTCCAGGAAAAGGACCTCTGACTCACAGAAGAGCCCCAAAGGCTTATAAAGCTTGATAATGGAACTCACGACTCCCCCCACTTCCCTCTCTGATGTGTGTGGGTGTCTGTGTGGGTGTGTTTTGGTAACGAGCGGCCGTGACCACACAGGCCGGATGCTAATCTGAGAGAAATTTACAGCCGCCAAGTCCTAAACCTCGAAGTGGCCTTAATGCCGCTAAAAGGAATAGCATAATACCAAGGACACCCTGCTAATTGGTGGCTAGTCGCCAGTGTGTGAAATACCCTACGGTAATTTAGGCTGTCCCTGTGTTCCAGTGCTGAAAAGCTGCCAGTTCATTGGCATAGCGGTGCTGATGCTAGATGCAAAGGAACCGAAAGATGCGGTTCGACGTGTGTTTTGTTTCAGGTAGAAAAAATAAGTAAAATAAAAAGTAAAGTTACCATTTTGTCATACGCACAGCACACAGTGTGAACAGCACAAAAATCTTCTCTGTATTTAATCAATTCACCAAATGAAGCGGCAGGCAGCCAGGAACACAGCGCCCGGGGAGCCGTGTGGGGGAACGATACCTTACTCAAGGGAACCTCAGTGGTGCCACTAGCAGTCTTGGGATTCGAACCCGCAGCTTTCTGATCGCAGGAGCAGGGCCCTAACCACTAGGCCACCAGCTGCAGAAGAACCTTCACATCATGTCCAATGTTTTCTTCTAAACCTCCTGAGAACAGGGGGTGAAGCAGTGGGGGGCACTCCATTATAGAGAGAAACAGATGATACACCAGGATTCAATTTTTTTAAACGTGGCTATTTTTGTCACGCAGTATGAACAGTGTAAAATTGTTCTCTGCGTCTCACAGTTGACCACACACAGAAGCAAACACACACAGACGCACACCAAGGACTGATAAGTGCAAGTTTATGTGTAATATTTCTCATGCAACATATGCAATATTTCTGGTGCCATATTACTGTGTATCAACATCTGCAGCTGCTAGGCACCTGAAGATACTCCACTGTGTACATACATACATACATACATACATACATATTCATCCACTGTGTACATACACGACATGGACAAAAGTATTGGGACGCTTGACCATTACACCTACAAGGACTTAAATGACGAATACAAAGGCTTTCATTTGGAGTTGGTCGCCTCTTTGCGACTGTGACAGTTTCCACTCTTCTTAGAAGGTTTTCTGCAAGATTTTGGGGTGTTTCTATATAAATGTTATATCTGTATAACTTTTGTATGGTGTATGTTTTTTACATTATACTGTGACGTTGTATAGTTTTTATTGTTGGCTATGATGCTTTTAATTTCTTCTTTCTATCCACTTTGCTGCGGTATCAATGCAAATTTCCCACCAATGGGATGAATAAAGGGTTATCTTATGTTATTCACCTGAGGGAAGCAGTGGGCAACCAGCGATGCAGCGCTGGGGGAGCAGTGTGTGGGGACGGTTCCTTGCTCAAAGGTACCTCAGGGGTGCCACTGGGGGTCCTGGGAATCAAACCCACAACCTTCCAATCACAGGGGCAACTCCCTAAACACTAGGCCATCTGTAAACAGTTACTGTGTTGTATTAAGGCACTCGTTGTCATTCTGCATTTTTATTGCATTGTACTGCTCTCCTACAAGTAACGTGAGCCGTTTCTTCAGACTCATGATGCACATTGGTTTGAACAGCAGCCATGACTATAAAGCTCTGATCACACAGCCTGATTTTTAAGGTTTGGTTCAAGCCCTCAATGTGAAAGCTGACACTAATATAAGTTAGTTTTCCAAAATTAATACACATTTTTGATGCATGAAATTAAGATCAGCTGTGAATAGGCCTTAACAGCTCTTCATTTCAAACATTTTCTTTGTTCTGTATTAATTTATATTTCTTTAGAATAATCTTTTATTTTCAGAAGTGGAAATCTTTACATACTCTTGGAGAACTTTGCTCTTTTGAACGTGAAGAGAAAAATAATGGCTGGAACATCTCTAGCCTGGCCGCATAGTTTTTAAGTTAATAAAGAAAAAGTTAGGCCATACTTTAGACCAGCAATTCTCGTATCCGGACTGAACTGCAAGTCATTCTGGACCCAATCCACACATCATATTAGGAATGCATTTACGCAATGCAGTTAAGTGTATGTTTCCCATCGCCACTTTATTTATTGAGGCATAAAGGTAATTAAGGTAATCAAGGTTCTTGTTAAATCTTTTCATCAAACTGCAGTGCAGATTACACTTTACTGTCAAAAGTGAGGGCGGATTCAGTTCACAAGCAAACAATTATAGGCAAACGGCGCCATTTCTTTTGGTTGTATGTTGTAAGCAAATGTAATAAAAGGGATTTGCTCATCACTTGTCGTCCCGGACCTTTGACGTTATCTAGGAGTTCGATTTGGACCTTGAGTATAAAGTTTGAGAGCCCCTGCTTTAGACTATGGTGGGGTCTTCCACATGGTCTACCCCTCAGAACTCTGAGTGTATCAGTAAAATCTGATTTCAGTAAATATAAACAGTGTAAAACAGTCTAGAACCGGTGTTTGTGCTCCGCCCCTCCCTCTGCGGTCCCCCCCCCACACACACACACACACACTTGTGGGTGGAGACTATCCTGAAAGTTCTCCCAGGTTCAAAGATCTTGTGGTTTTTTCCTGTTTGTTTCTAAAACCTAAAATAAAAGAAATTATTCATTTTTGCTCTTTTATGTTCATTTATGTTCATTTGTGTGTGACATCATTCTTAAAACCCCAGTATTATTATTATTACATGTTTTTAAAATTACAATAACTTTGGTTCTGTGTGACATAGGAACACCAAACAAAGCTCAGCCTGAAATGTGACAGCTCAAGCATTAATACAAATCGGGGGAACTTCCATATAAGGAGCTGTTTAGTTACATGTTGATGATTTACCATTTGTTGTGCTTCTGCTCTGGAAGATCTCACCGCTCATTTTGTGTCTTGTGTTTAAATTTTTTACTCCCTCATCCAAACTATAATGAAATATCTGATTAGCAAGTGTCTAACACACCACAGTGCAGCCTCTTTAAGGTTCTGATGGCTTGTCTGAGGTGCCTGTGCTACAATGCTACTGAAGACCACCAGGGTGAACCAGTTCACTCTTGAGACGGACCACTGCTGCAGTTAACATCAAAGACAGAAAATTACCTTTTTATGGGTAATGCAGGCTAAAATATAGCACAGTAACAACAACATGTCTCCATTTCAAGTGAGGGTCTGAAGGATTAATAACAGGTTCCACACCCTTCAGACTTCTCTGATTTCACACCTTGCCTGTCATTTCTTTTCATTATTAGCCCCATGCCACTAGCTACTTGTCAAATACATACTCCACTATTAGTCATTCAGCTTAGCTAGCTGTTTTAGCCACGTTCTGCATGCCTGCTATAGTCACCAGTTTGCGTTTGAATTCTTCAAGCTGTTGTCTTTCCTTTAGTCTTGCAAATGTGGCCGATAATGTATGGAAGCTGCCAGACACTAATTGACATGCTGTGATTTGCATAATGCGAATTGGTAGCATTATGACAGTCACTAACTGTCCCAATCACTGTATAATGGCCTTCGATGGCAATCTGCACATGTTGAAATTGTTTGCACATGTAAATTCATAAACGGAATCAATAACTGGTGCATGATCAATATGTCAACATTTCAAAACTCTTTCTACACAATTTGCACGAGCACAAGCTCATACTTTAGCACATTAAGTTATCTCTGTAGGCAAAGACTCATCCTGCAATTTCACGCTCCTGGCCAACTCTCTCCTTAATTGGGCTTTACTGTGTTAGACCTGCTCTCCTGTGTATCTTTTTCATGTGAAAATCCCATGACAGGGTTGCAATGACTGTGAAACACACAAAAAAACCTACATACATCTCTAAGCCAGTGGATTTACTTCACTGTTTTACTTACGTGGGCCACTGGCCCATATCCCAGTAAAGCTCCTGCCCAATTTCCAACTGTACTCCATTGAATAACCACCAGATCTGTTCAGGATCGCTGAAGTCAGATCATAGGAGGGCATGCGTCTCCGGGCATGTACTTAAATGGCTATCAGTTGCAAAGCTGGTTTAATTTGATTTGTTGGGTGACAAGGCTGGTAATGGAACTGTGGGACCAATTAGTATGACATGCATATTCATTTTCAATCTGCATATTTACATTGACTTTACATTGCCGGGGCAAACGCATTAGTATTCAACCCATCGCGTCTTCAAACACAAGGCAAAGTGGAGCACCGCCAGCACTTAATGCAGAAATGACTATGCAATCTAATCTGATGGACTACAGTGTGGATTCGCTGACATACTGACGTTAACGCATGTCATTAAACAGACTGCTTGCTGTGGCGCCTCAGTGAGGGGATATGACTGCTTATAATGAATCTCTTGTCAGTTAGGAGGTGAAAATGGCATGACGCAAGCTGCCTCACCACAGATGATGGGCCTGTTGCTCAGTATTTGGCAAATTCTTACAAACTAGTGCAGAAGTGTTTCATTTAGTAGTGGCTTATTTTTCATTTAAGACATTATTATGCTACTGTGCTTGCATGAAAAGACGAGAAAGAAAGAATTATCACTTGTAGACCAACAGGGAAAAGGTTCTGGACCAGGATTCTTTGAACTTTGTTGCCATCTGGCAAACCTGCCCACAAACCACATCAAGGATGTGTCAACAGAGACACCTTGCATGACTGAAGTAAACAGTACTAGCAGGATGATAATTTTCTGAAACACAGGAGATGAGCAAATTGCCACCAAACACTTGGATGTTCTTTTTTTCTGAGGATAAATGCAAAGGATACATCTTTTGCATTCATCACTGTTGTGTTCTGCCTCCTCTCCAAACTGTAGAATGACATGCCCTCTAATAACGTCACAGTTTGCACTGAAAAATAAGTTATTTTTGATTCCAAACTTTTGGGTTCTGAACCATTTGAGCTGTTCAAAATTTTATGCATAAACCAGAATAGAACCCATTCCTTTTTGGTGGGAAAGGGGTCAATGAGAACTTAGGGGTAGAGAGAGAAATATAAATGGTCTTTAACTCTATAATTGGCATGAACTGCTGGGTATAATCAAGGATACTTGGCAACTTTAAATTTTACTTTTAATTAAACTGAATTTTCCTGAACCTAATTGAACTGAATTGTATTGAGAGAGCAAAGAGAGAGAAAGTAAGGAAGAGAAAAAGAGTAAGTAGAGAAAAGAGCAAAACTGAGACGAAGGAAGAGAGCTGTAGACAGAGAGAGAGAGAGAGAGAGAGAGAGAGAGAGAGAGAGAGAGAGGAATGCATAGGGAGTGACAGAGGCCGAAAGAAAGGACTAACAAAAAGAGAAACAAACAGAGGGATAAAGAGAGAGCGAGAGAGACTGAGAGGAACAGACAGAGGTGAATACAGAGGAGGTAGAGAAAGAGAGGGGAGAGAGACAGAGGGACAGATAGAGTGAGAGGGTGAGAGGGTGAGAGGGAGTGGGAGAGGGAAGAAACACGGACAGAGAGCGAGAGAGAGAGAAAGAAAGAGTGAGACAGGGATAGAGAAGGAAATGATAGACAGAGAAAGAGACAGAAAGAGAGAAACAGTCTATTGTTTCTTGTCACTCACTCCAGCTTCCCTCCATCCCCTTATTCCTCACCCAAAACACTGCATCCAGACTGCAGGCTGCATAAAAATAAGCCTCAACACCATCTTTTGTTCCACAATGTTTCCTTCCATTCCATTCCCTTCTCTCTCTCTCTCTGTCTCTCTCTCTCTCTCTCTCTCTCTCTCTCTCTCTCTCTCTCTCTCTCTCTCTCTCTCTCT
>JBBJLS010008700.1:0-16033 GCA_037577275.1 Bryconaethiops microstoma
TATATGGTTGATATCATTTTTTTGCGTTCTAGTACTCTAAGTACCTACATGAATGAATTGGTACACACCAAAATTAAAATTTTTCACCTCAGCATGAGCGCTGAAACCATTACGGCTGAAACGTATTTGTCCTGGGGACCAGTCGTGTCAGGCTTTGAGCTCCAGGGTCCTGCATAAACGATCAAGCACAACCACAACAGTATGCATTTTACTGTACATCCTACGCATGCCTACTTGCGTACCACTTATGGCGACGGATGGATGGATGGATGGATGGATGGATGGATGGATATGTATTTTTTTCAGGTAAAATGGGACTGTTTGAGTTCAAAAGTGGGACTGAGTTTTGAAAACTTGGCTATAGCATTGCAGCTATCATAAACAATATTATATTATAGAACAGGGGTGCCAACAAGGGACCGCAGGTTTTCATTAAAACCAGTCACCAGCAGCTATACAACATGTAGTGAAATGTGTCCCTGAAACATCTGAGATAAATTAAAAAGAAAATTAAAGATTACTAAGTAATAAACATTACAATTGAAAATATAAACAACATCTGAAGTGTGCAAATGAGCACTTCTCAAAGTGATTTAATTCACTGAATTACAAAGTTTGAAAAGGACCTGTATAGCTATGAAGGGCACCTACATGGTGTGTACCTGATGGGCAATCAACGTAGATATAATGAGCTTAGAAAAATGGCAGAGTGTGTCCAGCTCTCCATAACTGTGTTCATTCCTCATCCTAAAGGAAGTCCATACTGGAGATGAAAAAGGATCATGAGGAACAAGTGCAGAGACTCCGAAGGCTGAAAGATGAGGAGATTGATGCAGTAACCAGTGCTACCTCACAGACTAGGTGCTGCAGTTCAACACACACACACACACACACACACACACACTTCCCGACATATATATATATATATATATATCTCAGAGTAGACTAGATACAGTGTTAACACATGCTTTCTCACAGACTAGGCACCACACACACACACAAGCGCGCACACACTACAAACTACAGGATTGCAAAGATCTGCGGTCACCTTGTTTAAAGCAGTTTTTCTTAGCTTGTGATAATGTGTCTTTCTGCTAATGAACCTCCGCTGCTCAGCGCTGCCCCAAACATAAACAAGCAACACGAGGGCGCATGGTGCACAAGGCCCAGATGTCACAGTCAGCTGTACTCAGAGGCAGGAGGTTTGAAAGTAGCCATTCCGAGAATGTTATTTATTTCTCCTTGCTGCTGATTGGCTGCTGCCCTGTGATGCTGCAGTCCAAAATTTCCCAAAATTTCCCTCGAGTGTTCTCGTGTTTTCCATTTTGTTGTTCTTAAAACCCTGTATTTTAATTACTGTAAATTAAATTAATTTATTACTGTATTTACCTGCTTATACCAAAGAAAACGACAGCGCATACCAAAGAAAACACCCGTGCATTAATTACAGTACAGTCTATACAGGGGTAACATCGGTATTTACATCCTAGCACTGCAGAAGTTTAGTGTAAACTGTACAGTACAAATAAAGGTTTACCTTTACATTTTCTTTAAGGCTAATGAGATTAAAGTGTGTTGGGAGCATATCTGGAGGCATATTTAGGGTTTACACTATAAAATAGGCATTTTTAGGCATTTTTTTTTTAACCACATCACAATTTTTTCACTATAGGTGGGTGTTCTTGGAACGTAACGGGGGGTTACTGTAGTTGATACAGGTTCGGTTCCAGAATTCTCCACGATGCCTCCAGCAGTTGCTTAGATTTGTGAAATTCCATCAGCTGCTCCTGATTTAATTTAACAAAAGAATGATTGAGTCAAACCAGGTTTCTGATGGAAACCTAGTAATGATGGCCTTCCACAAAAAACACATTGACATATTGTACATAAACTCACTAGTTACTGTATAATGTTTTGTATTTATTCTTTTTAGTTTTATTTAGTAATATTCATCTGAGGAAAAAAAAATGCTCTTCTAAACAGTTTTTTTCCATTTTTTTTGCAGGTGTCTACGTACTGCATATCGCATATTTTAACTATCAATTGCCATATAAATGACTGTGATTAATATCCTAATTGTCTTTTTTGTTCAGTGTATGCAAGTATCAAAGACTTTTTAACTCAATACTAAGTAGCTCCAAGGTGATGAGACAAGGCTCGAGCTCAAAAAACAAACACCACTCACTGCTGCCCTCTGCCTTCTGCAGCACCGAGTCAGAACTTTTAAATTTGTTGCTTTTGTGTGTATGTGTTTATGTAGGTCTCTGACGGCAGTGATTGAGCAGATGGAGCAGTTTTCACGCAGGCTGGGTGATCTCTCATCTCGTGTGGAGATCACTCATGAAAACACCGCACACGGTCTAGAGCTGGGGGCCAGACAGAGAGACGAGCAACATAGAGGTACAGCACAAAACACAAACAGTTACTTATATACTACTGATCTCTATTACGAACAACAACAGACTTCATTTAAGTAAATTACTTATCTGTGAGTTATGTATCTATATTATTTATACCCCAGCATTTGTGTATGTAGCATAGTGTATTTTCATATTGAGTTTTTTTTGCAGAGTTTTTATTGAATTTTATTTATAATTTATATTTATATGGTTCTTGTCTTTGTATCTTTCCTCTGGGATCAATGAAGTTTGATTCTGATTTGTTTATGTTCTAACTGCTGTTCTCTTATAGTCGCTTCCTTATAGTCAAGTCAAATTAAGTTTATTTATAAAGCACAAGGGTTTTTCAAAGTGCTTTACAGGAATAGAAATACAATAAAATAAAGTAAAAGAATAAAAGAAATAAAAGAATACATTATAAAATCAATAAGAAGATCGAAAGTGCAATAGAAGTGCTGATATCTTAAAGAAGGTGGAGGAGAATAGTGCGGGGGTTTTTTTAGCAGCTTTTTAAAGCTACAATTGGTGCAGATCTAATATTGATGGGTAGTTGGTTGGACAACATAGTGGATAAACACCATTTCACCATCTTTAGTTTCAGCTCAGCTTATGAAAGCGCTTAAAAATAATATTCTCATTGAGCACAAAAAGCATGTTTTGAGTTGAGGTGTGCTGAGATGGGCATGTTAACGCGTTATTATCGAGTTAACACATTAATTAATGCTGATTATTTTATTGCACTTTAACACAGCTTTTTTAAATTACTCTTTTTCTGCGCTCTACTGCTTCACCTCACTTCAACAGGGACAGTCCCTACATACTAACTGCTTCAGCTGCTCCCTGATAAAAGAATCATTTTTATATATATAAAAAAAAAAGAAAACGGATTTATAAATGTTAACTTGTTGTTGCTCGGTAGGTGCTTGATATACTGTTATGATTGTGGCTCTGGACCATGTTCTGACGGTTCATGCCACCCTGCCGAAAAATGCTCCCTTTATGTTTACACAGTTTATACAGTTGATAGTCTGTTTATAACACTGATAATGATGAGAATAATACAAATATGCATAATCATATACAAAGATGCATAAAATATATTTAAAATATTTATTTGTAAGCAGTGTATCGATTCATGCTGCCTTGTCAAACAATGCTACCTTGAAGGTTATTCGGTTCAAATAATATGTTCTGGACTCTGAGGGTACCTTGTTTTTCTATAACAAACTAGATAAAACCTGAATGCCTTGCAGTGGCAAATAGCTTTGGTTTTATATTGATTTGATTACTTTATTGTTTAAGGTGAGGTTTACAGAAATATTTGAACTGCAGCTGTGTAACTGTGTTAAAAGGAACTCATGTTAAAAGCTCCTTATTTATTTAAAGTGTTTATAAACCAAATGTTATTGCAGTTTTGTTCATATAGCAGTGCTTTTAAAATGAAAGTGCACAGTACGCTATTTTTGAATTCATTATTGAATTTTGCGTATAAATGCGATTAATCACGATCAGTCGCAGAAAATCATGCGATTATTTGCGATGAAAAATTGTAATCGTTGCCCTGCATTTATTTATATATATATATATATTTATTGCAGTTCTGCAGGACCGTCTGACCCAGCAGCAGAGGGAGATGGCTGAGGAAAGAGCCCGACTAAAAGAAGTCATAGCCAAGATGGATACACAACTGGCCGAGCAGAAGAGAGAGCTCCAGCGGGTGTGTGTGTGTGTGTGTGTGTGTGTGTGTGTGTGTGTGTGTGTGTGTGTGTGTGTGTGTGAGATGCAGTAAGTACATTTACCCATTGAGACTGTGTTCTGCCATATGAATGAAACCCCATGCTGTTTTAGAGCATGCTTTTTAGTTGTTTATTAGCTATTGCATTATAAAGCATGATTTTAACAGAGAGGAAAAATCTGTTTGCCTGCTGCATTGCTCATTATTCCTGGGTATATAGATCTGTTTTCATCTATGATTGCTGGGAATGTTTTGTTTTCAAGGGTTCTGCTGTGTTGTTTCAAAATATGTGTAAAACAAAAATGAATTCCTGTTCTTTTGGATGGAGGGATTTGGACTGCTGTTTCCTGATATTTACTAGAGCTGCACAATATATCATCTGTTAATCGTTCTCACAATATCAGTCCCTGCAATACTGATATCACAACAGGCTGCAATATGCAAATGACTTCTAACCAATCAGTGTTTCTGACAGGGTGACCAAGGTGAGTTAACTGGGTGTTCTGATTAATCCAGCAAAAGTCTTATTTCTAATCATTAAAGGTGTTGGTAAATTGGTGCATGAATGGTTGGGGCAAAATTACTGTAGTCATAATAAAGGAGATATATTTCAATATGTTTACATCACAGAAACAGTGATTTGAAAATGGGCTGTTTTTTGTTTATTTTTCATGTATGTACTATGTGTATAAGGGGAGTGAATGTACAATTACAATTTATAGACTTTAAGCTTTAAGTTAAATGCTTTAATATAGATCTGTGGTAACTCCAACTGCTCTCTATCTTAGAGATGGAGAAGCTGTTGTTAGAGGTTTATTATATACCGTCTACACGAACATGATCATTGCTCAATAACTTACAATAAGTGTAAGTGTAAGTGTAAGTGTGTGTGTGTGTGTGTGTGTGTGTGTGTTTTAGGAGCGCTGGAGGGTTACTGCAGAGCAGTCTAAAGCTGAGTCGGCGTTAAGGGTCCTGGAGGAGGAGAGATGTAGCATGACTCAGCATTTCACCATGGAGCGAGAGGAGATAGAGAGAGCAAAGGTCACACACACACACACACAAACACACAAACACACAGTCACATGATGCAACACAACAACTATACTCTACTGTGTATGTTGTTATAGATATGTGTGTGATATTAATTTAGATTAATTAATCAGAGAGCTTGTCATTAGTTAGTTACATATATATATTGGGGGAAGGAGTTTTCCCATGTTTGTGACAGACAGGGCCATGTAGGTTTGGATTCACCCTTAATAATAAAATCCTTCACTTAAAAATCACATTTTGTGTTTACTTGTGTTGTCTTTGACTAAAATTTTAATTTGGTTTTCATGATCTGACACATTTAAGTGACAAACATGGAAAAAAATGAGGAATCAGGAAGGGGGCAAACATTTTTTCACACCACTGTATATATATTTCTGGTCTCAGTCGGCCCTGTTGGAGGAGCAACAGGCGGTGATGCAGCGCTGTGCTGAGGAGAGGACGAAGCTTGCGATGGAGTGGACTCAGTTCCATACTCAGGAGAAAGTGCGTCAGAAGCGAGCGGAACGTGAGACCACCAGGGCCCTGGAGAGAGATGCACACAGAGAGGGCTCTATCATCAGCATCGCACAGGTGGGGCCACACACACACCTACACCTGATTACAATAAGACTACCCTTTCAAAGGGTTTAAAAGTTATTTATAAAGTATTACCCTTCACTTGGTGATGCCTTATGATTACATAACTGTCACATTAACAGTTGAAGTAAATTTCTCATATATGAAATAATGATGAAATCCAGTTTTGTCACTACTATTTTTTAAATGTACTCTTTTTTTAAGTCTAGCTCTGACAGGGCTTTTTGTGTGTTTCAGGAGCAGGCTGAGCTGAAGCTGCGAGCAGGTGAGCTGAAGCAGAGAGAGGATGCCCTTCAGCGTGAGAGAGAAAACCTGGACAAGCTGAGAGAGGAGCTGGAGAGGGAGAAGGAGAGGCTGAGTGCGGCAGCTCTGCGGCTTAAAAGCCGCGCACAGGAGGTGGAGAGTTTCAGTAAGGTACAAACAGTGATCTCACTAAAGACACTCACAGGAACCTGCAGATACAGTGTCTTGCCACAGTGTTTAACCCTGAAGGAGATGATACACATGTTTAATTATCTGAGTCCTGTAAGTTGTAATGTGTGGCCTCCATAGATCAGGATGTTCATCAAACTGAAAGAGGAAACTGACATTAGGGAACACATTTGCAACTTGTTGGAAAAACGCATTCAATTTTGGCCACAAATCATGTGTTGGGCAGCTCTGTGTCAGAGCATATAGGAAGAATGTTTATTATTTCAGATTCAGAAAGTGTTGATATCTTTAATGTGTGTTGAAGGCTTTCACAAGTCTTTTGTAAGTTATTTATGTGCCAAACATAATAAGACTGGACAGAATAGATTTGAAAAATATGGGAATGGGACAGTTAAGAACACACCTAGAGCAAACTGACAGACTGTTGAATGGGACATTCAAAACTTTTTTAACAAATGGGAGAAAATACTAATGAGCAAGTTTTTAATGCTTAAACTAGCAGAAGGAACCAATAAAGTTACCCGTACCCAATGCCGAACCCATGCTGCTCGACGGCATGGCTAAAATGGCATGGCTTTTTTTTACTGTCCACGCAAAAAACCAACAATGGAGAAACAAGCTAACAACTGGGAAGTCGTTGAAATACATACACTACTGTCTGTCTGGGCAGAAGATGAATTTCAGTGGAAGTTTTCTATGACACTAACAGATTTATCTTTCATGATGCAAGAAACACAATGGTGTACCAGGGCATTGCTAACAAGTTAGCTGGATTATGTTTTCATCACACTAATAAAGAATGCCAAAAAAAATGTAAAAACTCAAAGACTATATTTAGCCATATATTTTCAGATACTATATACTAGAGATGAGTAGCAATTTCTCCTCATACAGACCGTATTAGTTTCATGTAATTGTGCAACGAACAATGTAGATTAATCACTTAAACCAAGCTTATTGTTTGGTTATTAACATTAAGCATTATTACTCGGTGCCATATTTAACCACACCTGTGTAGCTAGCGTCTCAGCAGTACGAAGAGGGGGAGCGCACTCTACAGGAGGCCCGGCAGTTGGAGGCCGAGCACCAGGCTCGTCTACGCACCATCCATACTGAGATGGAGCGGCTCAGGAAGCAGGAGCAGAGCCTACAGCAGGTGACCTTCATCTCTACTGTGTTCGATTATATAGGCATGCATTTCATTGGGGTTATTACCGGTCGTTCTCTTACAGGAGCGAATGAGGATGACTGATCATCAAAGAGAGGTGGAGAGAATGAGACAAAGCCTTCCCATCAGTCCCTTACCTGTGTCTGCTGCAATGTTACAAACAGGTATATGCCAACATTCCAGCTGGAGATAATGGGACACCCCATTGGTAGTACTGACTATTTCCAGTGGCACCCTTGAGCAAGCTGCTATCCCCACACAATGCATCACTGGAAGCCCACTGTTTCAGTCAGGTGAATGGGTAAATGCAGAGGACACATTTCACAGTGTCCTCACTAGTTCTGGGTGGTATACTGGTTCATACCGAAAACCGTTTATTATTATTGTTATGAAATTAGTTGTTCTCATACCGCAATACCGGTTTAAATAGCCTAAACAATGTTCGGAAAATGGCGGCGCTGGAAACTGATGAAGGGGGTAAATTTTTCACTGCTGCACTGCTCGGGGAAGGGAACTTTTCATTTGAGCGAGCACTGAAGCTCTGTGTGAGAGTCATAATGTGTCAGATAAACAGCGTGTGGATCATAAGGCGTAAAATATTACATTCAGGGAGTGCTTTTTTGTGAAATTCATTATTTTTAGCTTTTTTGTGCATGCAATTTCTCAAAAGAAATCATATACAGTAATTTTAATATACTTGCCGTTTACTTCGAGGTCGTCTGTTTTGACGATATGTGTATCATTCTGTACATTAACACGATACTGATTTAACAAACAGTCCAAACTAAGGGCTAAATAACCCCCAAAAGTAAGTTTTTATCTTTGTGTTACGAAGAAACATGGTTGTGTTTAGCCTTTAGCGGTTAGCTCTTCGTGTCTCGGTGCTCACATCTATTGTATTTAGTCCGACATAGTGGACACATAACCGCATTATAAACCCAACTCCTTACTGTGCATCATGCCTGTATATATCCTCGATAAGTCCAAAATTTGGCATAAGTGAGCAAACCACATGCCGTCTCTTTTTTCTTGCCCAGAATTTGTAATGGCTGAAATTTCCTGACGTTCCTTGCTTATTATGTTAAAAGATTCAGATTCAAAGATTTATTGTCATATGAACAGAGTACAGTGTACAATGAAATTCTTACTTGAATGCTTCTTCACAGCCTAGACAATTAATATAGGTATAGACATATAACGTGTGCCACATTAACAGTGCAACAAGTCAAATACAAGTACAACCATATAACAATTAGCAGCAGTGGTGTTGTGGTAGGGTATGAGGCAAGAAATATAAGAACAGCAGCAACACTAGACAAAATGTCTGTGCAAAGTGACAGTGCAAGAATAAGTTAAAGTGTCAGTGCAGAAGTTCCACATGTTATTGCAGACCAGTGAACAGTCTGGTAGCAGAGGGGTAGAGACTGTTTCTGAACCTCTCAGTACGCACTCAGATTATCCTGAGACGCTGCAGTGAGAGCAGGAGGGAGAGTAGTGTAAAGGCGAGTAGAGTCCTTCATGCGCGTGATGTAAATGTCCGTCAGTGCTGGGAGTGGTGTCCCAATGATTCTCTGGGCAGTTTTAACCACCCTCTCCAGAGCCCTTCTGTCCTGAGCTGTGCAGCTGCCGCACCAGGATGTGATGCACCCTGTGAGGATGGACACCGCAGCAGACTTGTAGAAGCCGATGAGGACTGTGGAGGACGCCTGAGCTTTCCTCAGATGTCTGAGGAAGTAGAGGCGCTAATGGGCTTTTTTAACCACAACTGCTATGTGCTCAGTCCACTTGAAGCTGTTGGTTAGGGTGACTCCAAGGAATTTAAAGCTGCTGACCCTCTCAACAGCATCTCCACTTTTGTAAATGGGTGCATGAGCTGTTTCCTGTAGTCGATGACCAGCTCCTTAGTTTTGCTGATGCTGAGAGACAGGTTATTATAATGACACCAGTCTGTCAGGAGCCTCACCTCTTCTCTGGAGGCCGTCTCATTGTGGTCGGTGATCAGGCCCACAATAGTGGTGTTGTCAGCAAACTTTATGATGGTGTTGGAGCTGTATCTCGCCACAGTCATGTGTGAACAGGGAGTACAGAGGCTCAGCACACTGCCCTGTGGAGTGCCGGTAATGAGGATCAGGGTGGAGATGTTTCTGCCGATGCGAACCTGTTGGGGTCTATTCGTGAGAAAATCCAGGATCCAGTTGCACAGGGTGGCACTGAGTCCTAGATCCAACAGTTTATGGATCAGTTTAGATGGGATGAATGTGTTAAAAGCAGAGCTGTAATCCACAAACAGTCTGGCATAGTAGTTTTTGTTCTCCAGGTGGGTCAGGGTAGTGTGAAGTGGCGTCCTCTGTGGATCTATTCTGACGATATGCAAATTGTAGAGGGTCCAAACTGTCTAGTTAAGTGTCCTTAATGCATCCCAGCACCAATGTTTCAAAGCACTTCATTACTATGTATGAATACTGTGTCATGTATCTGGGCTTGAAGCAGTTATATTACTGGAAGTTGCATTTATTTTTTGTTTGTTTAAACATTTATAATTGAATGGAGGTAAAGTTGTATTGTCACTTTTAATGTTCCAGTGAAGAGAGATTGTCAACTTTATAGTTTTGGTTTTATATAGTGTATATTATATAAAAGCAAACCCAAGCTCAATCTGATGCAGTAATTCATTTCATTCTGTAAAATGTGGTAAACACCCAGTCATCCTTTTAAAAAAAACATAAAACCAATATAATTCTGAAAAATGTGAATTTTTGGTCACACTGCCCAGCTCTAGTCCTCACATGTAACAAATGGTTCATTTCCACACCCACCATCTTTTCCCTCTAAGATTTTACACCTGCACTTGCCAGCACGCAGCTGGCTGCTCCAGTGACTGTTCATTTTCCAGCAGTGACGAACATCCCCAGCTGTGATTCGTCAGAGCTACAGGCAACGTTGGCACTGCTGCGACACACGGCAGAAAAGGTACAGTCCCCATTAGGCTGGTACACCTCCATCCATCGGTCATTTAATTAGGCAGAAATACACTTCCAACAGCCATGTCAGTGGTCACTGCTATTCTGAGTATGCCACAATCTAAATTCTACCTGTTCTGATGGAAGCTGAAACTGTAGCAATAGATTTACATTTAGTATATTCCAATTCCACTGATGGCAAAAACAGAAGCCCAATTCTATTGTCTGAATAGTTTGTTGAAACATTTAAAAATGCCTGTAGTTCAGCCAAGTCTGCAAGAATTTGCATTAGTCATGTACATTTAACTTAGCCACTGCCTGTTTAGTCGTAAGGCATGGAGAAAATGGGCATTTTCATTGCCACAAATAGCTTTAGACCTCAGAGGAAGTAAAAAAAATAAATAAAAAATTGGCCTTTTCAGTTTTATTCTGGGCTAGTGATACTGATGGTACACAACTCCAGTCTAGGCTTGTATTGACCCTGCTCATACACCAGTTCAGTTCTTGATCACCCAGTTTAAGAGTTGTGCAAAATCTTTATTGCATGAACACAAAGATGCAATCTGTGCAATTGGCTAAAGCATTTATTCCTCCCTTTCCCCACAAACCAATTACCAGGACCGGGATTTTCTTCAGGATGAGCAGTTTTTCCTGGACACACTGAAGAAAGCACCTTACAACTTTCACACAGCATGACGGGCAACTGTGCCACTCTTATCTGGAATGTTGGTCTATACATATGAATAAAAGTTTCAAACAATTAAGTGTTTAACCACCCTCTGAGGTCCGAGGCCTTTCTGGCACCTTCAGGCAATTTGCTACCCCTTTACATTTAAGTATTGCATCTCACTAAAAACATGCCAAATATTGTTATATTCTGGAAAACCTCAGCAACAACTGAGTAAAGTGAATGTAATTAGTTTTTTAAAACATTGTTTAAACATGACTAAACTAGTTTCAGAGGTCTTCAAAAAAACAAAACCTTAAATATGTCTGAGCAAGACTAAGTTTGAACCTTGTAAACATGTCTTGGATACAACAGGGTAAGAAGAGAATTCAGAAATGTTTTCAATGCAATTTGTTAAAAGAACAAGACGAAGTACTTTTCCTCTGCTCTTTCACATACATATTCATTAGATGGGTGTTTCACACATGTAACTTCTCCCGCCCCCTATCAGTGGCCATGTGACGGCTATCATTGTCTGCCTGATCAGCTGTCAAAGGCTTCCATTGTCTACCTGGACCTGCTCCCAAAGCATTTGTAATAACTACATCTTCTAAACCTTTTACAAATGGCTGCGATTGTCTGCCTAGCCATGTGTCTGCCTGTCCCTACTCAGAAAAAGTCTGTAATAGCCAAATCTTGTAAATCTTTTAAAAGTACTGAAACACAGTTCAGAGTGCAAGACTTTTATTTTTCACATGCAATTGTATACATACGTATAAGAAAAATACTTAATAGTATAAATAAGTATAGCTAAAGCAAAAGTATGAAGTACAAGTGTATACGTATAAGAAATAAATACAATTTATTTTTTAAAAATAGTATAAGAAATTATAGATAAAGCCAGCAAAACACTAGATATAGCTTCATTCTCCCTATAAGCTAACCAAAAGAGCACAACACGACGTGGTTTTTAGCTACATGAGCATCTGGCCAGCAAAACACTAGATACTGCGCTACTTACTCATCGGAATTGTCTTCGGCTGGATCAAGACAATGCTGAAAACGCATCTGTCCGTCCTCGCTGTAGTCGCTGGATAAATCAGATTGTGCGTCGCCCGATTAATCATTCGCTCAACATCAACTAAAGTTTTAGTGCATAACATGAGCATGTCCCATGTGTGTTCGTTTATAGGGCTGAAATAGGGTGTGTTCTCACCGCCCTCTGCTGCACAAAGAGCCAATCACTTTAGATGATTGTTCTGGAAAACTGAAAAGGATCCATTTATGGATCCTCCGACCTCAGAGGGTTAAGATGCAGATCACTTTGTGCACTGGAACTGACTTCACATGGCTTCAAATTTAAACACCTGAGAAGAAAAGTACAGTGTTAGTGTGTAAGGTGGGGGAGGGGGGGTTACATTCAGAAACATTCAAGACAAGCCTCAGGTAACCAAAACTCCACATGATCATTTCAGACAGGGATAACTATGAAATCATCAATGGCTTGTAATATAATAATGGTCATTAATTACAGTAACATACCTGAACTGATGCATCTGAAACACCTGGCCAAAGCTATGCCTGAAGAGAAAGTGTCCCATCAGTAAAGCTGCACAACAAATTTACAGTGCAATCATAATGTACATGCTGAAGATTCCTCAGAACAGATTAGCTTTGACCATCGTCAGTTATCGCATCAGACGGCACTTCCTATGTAGCATTTTCATCTCAGAAATCTAATTCAGAATAAAGCTCATTCCCCATCCCAGTCCTTGGACACCACACTATGCACATAGCCCCACTTCATACAGCAAACCTGAATCAGCTCTATAATCTCATTACTTGGTCTGGTGTTGAGTGCCAGAACAAATACATGGGGTATCCCAGGACTGAAGTTGGGAACTGGAATGTACAAACTGCTTACCTTTTTGTATCTGAAGTATCAGAAAACTTCACTGAGCCTGGAGGAACGTGCTCTATATAACAGGAGGAAAAGTAGGCATGTCAACCTCATTTTGTAGGGCTACACATCAAAAGAAATCAATCTGCACATATCCTAACTATTTTTGTCCTCTGTAGAGTACATGCGGTAAAGACCTCCAAGTCTAATAGTCTTTACTCAATCTGATTGTAACTGCACCAATGACATGCTGGGATTTCTGGTGAAAAATAATTTAACACTGACCACAACCACTAAGACTGGGGGTCCTCTGGTCATTTTTCAACAAAAATTCAATTTAAAGTGAAAGCAAGCTCATTACAATGCGATTAAGACCCAGTGTATACAAGAGACATGAAAAGGTTTTGAAAAATGCGCTAGCGGTTTTCAGCCAAAATACTTACCTAAAAAACTAAACACCAAACGTTTCTGGGCCTCAGGATACAGCAAGGACTTATTCATGCACCGGTGGCCCGACGTCCGTCACCCCACCCCCATTAGATTTATCTACAGTGACTTTCTGCACCAAAACTCACCTCAGACATCTCCAGATACCACAAGCCATGCGGTCCTTTTCATCATGCCTCAAACGTTTTTTCGCCAACATGATGGCCCTTTCAACCTTGAATAAAATTAAAAGATCAAACAGCTGAATTTAGAATTAGCTCCTGCTAAGCACCACGTGCCCACCACGTGCTCAGCACCCGGGCTGTGTTAGCCTGTTAGCATTCTCCAGCTACTTTCGGTACTTTTCCTTTTTTTTGAGGGAAAGCTGTCAGATTCTTCCTTCAAACCTTCGTCACATGGTAAAGTCTCATGAGGGGAGTTACAACGCAGCAATACAGCCTCTTCACTGTGCTAAGAGTAAAACGCTTCACAACAAAGCAGCTAAACTCATTAATAATAAAACAAATGCGATAAAGACTGCAGCGACAATTCTGAAGCATTTCGACTCAAGACTTACATTTAGTCAAGGTGGTCTCATCCTGCCGCTGTTGGAACGTTTTGTTTTAAACATGTTTTATATACTACCTCAGTCCCACCTAGTTATCACTTCTCCTACCGAGACAAAAAGACTAGGCGAGGCGAGGACGGTCGCTTTTAAAACACAGGACCACGTGGCTTTTGTCCAATTGGAATTAAGAACGTGTGACACGTGTTCAGATACACACTATATGGACAAAAATATTGGGACACACGGGAAAACAAAGATTTTGCTACTGGAAGTAAAACATGTGATTTGCATGAAATCGACTGTGCTGAATCCAAATCTGCAGTTAAGTTATAGGCATAATGTTTTTCAATAATTTGGTATTTTTATACACGTTTTATTGCATGGCAACATAATAACAGCTGTTTCTGTCACATGTATGTTTGCTACTGCCTCGTTTGAAGTACGTTTCAGAATCAGAATCAGAAAACTTTATTTATCCCGGAGGAAATTGTTTTCCTGGTTGAATTCAGTGCTCTGATAATTTAGGCCTGTCGATGAGCTGATGTCTGCTCAGTTTAAGACAAGATGGATCACAGGCTTGTCTATTTTATAGATTTTTCCTGGATATAGGGTAAATGTTAAAGCAAAACATGAGTAGGCGCAGCTGTGTCAACCATCCTGACAATTTTTGTTACATTTGTGGTAAATAGACGCAAATGTAAAAAATGACCAAGAACGTGATGATTGCTTACAAGAACTGTAAAACTGGAGACCAGGATAAAAGCTGGACGCCTCATATATGGTGTACTGTTTGTTACTCTGACCTCACTCCATGGTTCAATGGCAAAAGGAAAGCTGTGACATTTACTGTGCCGAAATATCATCACTTATGCTGCTATTTCTGTAAGACTAAAATATCTGGATTTCTGAAGAAGAATAAATCATAACTCGTCTATCTTGACTGTGAGTTTGCTCTTAAACCAGTACCGCATGATGCAGAGAACCCACTGCCAATTCCTCCTGCATTCTGTCCTGCTGAAAGTGACAGTTCTGATGGGGATCTGATGCGTGCATGACTTAATAGCCTGACATGATAACAAAATGTGCCTTCAGATTTGAATTCAGCCACTGGATGTGTCGTAGAGCCCTGACCTCAACTCCATCAAACACCTTTGGGATGAACTGGAACGGGGATTGTAAACCAGGCCTTCTTGTGTCTGACCTCATAAATGCTCTACAGAATGAAGGCACAAATTCCCACAGAAACTCTCCAAAATCTTGTGGAAAGCCTTCCTAGAAACTGGAAGCTGTTATAGCTGCAAGGGGAGGATGAACTCCATGTTAAAGTTTTTGTATTTGAATGCAATCTCATTGAAGTCCTTGTTGGTGTAATGGTCATGTGTCCCAATACCTTTGTCTATGTGATGCATCTAAATATAAATATGTAATAAATATAGTAAAATATTTCTCATATTTAGTATATATAACATTTAAGCTGAGGTCAGAGATAAGAAGTTGCCCTGTATTTCACATTTGACTACATTTGACGGACCTGTCCAGGGCCATCAAAGCAGCGAAGCGTGTACATGCCCAGAAAATCCAAGACCGCTTCATAGACACTGGGGATGTGCGGCGCATGTGGCAGGGCATTCAGGCCATCACCAACTACAAGACATCTCCACCTGCCTGCAATGGTGCGTCCTCCCTTAGGCGCAGCCTCCCAGATGCGCTGAATCACTTCTATGCACAGTTTGAAGCCCAGAGCAACATAGCATCCATCAGCAAGGCCTTCATCTCAACACCAGCTCTACTTCCTACTTCCTGCTGAGACTGAGGAGAGCGTACCTTCCACCCCCGAGCCTCACCATGATCTACAGAGCGCATTCTCTGGAGCTGCATCACAGCCTGGTGTGGGCATTGTAACTTTTTGGATCACAAGACCATACAGAGAATAGTACAGCTGAGAAGGCCATCAGGGTCTCTCTCCCCTCTGTCACGGATATTTACATCACATACTGCATCTGTAAAGTCACCCAGCATTGTGGACGACCCCACACACCCCTCACACACGTTCTTCTCCCTCCTCCCTTCTGCCAAAAGATGCTGTAGCATTTGGGCCTCCACTGCAGAATGGGGCAGTTACTTCTCTCAGTCCATCAGACTTCTCAAA
>JBBJLS010008741.1:0-16031 GCA_037577275.1 Bryconaethiops microstoma
TACAGGAGATGTGGAGGACGAGAGGACGGATACAGGAGTGTGGAGGACGGGAGGACGGATACAGGAGTGTGTTGGACGGGAGGACGGATACAGGAGTGTGTTGGACGGGAGGACGAATACAGGAGTGTGTTGGACGGGAGGACGAATACAGGAGTGTGTTGGGCAGCTTTGTTAAATGGTTTGAGCTGAACCACTTACAGCTAAAAATCACGAAGACGAAAGAACTGGTTGTGGACTTTAGGAAGCAGGATCGTCCTCCCACCCCTGTCACCATCGGAGGGACTAACATGGAGGTAGTTAAGGACCACCGGAAATACAGGTGGACGCCCCACTGGTAGCTTGGGTTACGGACTATTTAAGTTGATATAAAAGGCTGGTTGTGTCCTGGTTGTGTCCTGGTTGTGTCCTGGTTGTGTCCTGGGTGTCAGACTGGAGACCCTGGTGGAGGTGTCTGAGAGGAGAATGCTGAAAAAGCTCCTCAGTATCATGGACAGCCCCTCTCACCCCATGCTCGCCATCAGAGCCACACAGTAAAACAGTCATCGCCTCTAAATGCAGAACCGAACGCCGCAGGAAATCCTTCCTACCTGTGGCAGTAAGACTGTAGAACTCTTCCTCGCTCTGTAGGTGATCTTTCTCAGGATTAATATTAATGTCATTTGGTCTCACTCGGATCGTGCAATATTACTCATCTGCTTTTATTTACTCATCTGTATGTTTTACTGAATGTTTGTTTCATCCCCCATCACATGCTGCTACCTCTTTTTATTCATGGCACAAACACTGTCACTTTTTAAAAAAGTTAACCACTTGCACTAATAATGTTATTGTATTATATATGCTATAGTTATTTACTTTGTTAGAGGTATTTTGGTATTACATTTGCACTATTACTACTGTTCTGTTCTTTTTTAACTCTTATTGTATATCTTTATTTCCACTTGTTGCATTGAGCATGTTTAGGACAGAAGAATTGAACTTGGGATAAATAAAGTTCTTTCTTGTCTTATCTTAAAATACCTGTACTGACTGTAACACGTTATGAAGGTGTGGGCCATTACCTCACACCTTCATAACGACTCACAGCTCTGGTTTATTCACTACAAAACCAATGAGCCCCAATTCTCTTAACACTTAACTCAACAATAAACTTTTTTTCTGAAGCACGGACTGAACACAATTTGTGCTGAAATTCAAAAGCAATTTCAAGTTTCAATGTTTTCCAAGTCTGAACTGGGAGGGAGAAATCCAGATCCTTTTTCTGCACATTAGGACCATATATAATATGTAAACGCACACAAGCATGGTATGCATAATTTATAACATGCACTACTGTTCAAAAGTTTGGGGTCACTTGGCACAATATTTTAGATTCCAAAATTACAGAGAAAGAGGTATGTTTGAGGTTTTATTCAATATTTTAAGGTTATTGTTTGTTATTGTTTAATAACTACTTAAATGAAGTATTTCCTATATTTTTGTCAAGTTATCGCATCACTTCTGAAATGAATTTTTATCAGAACTTCACTTTTACACGTCCTCGGTTGTCTCACAGTGATGTTCAGGTTTGCTAATCATTTAATCACGTGTAACATTTCTGTTTTTTATAGCATCCTAATAAACACATAAAACTTTTTCTGCTAATTTCTGCAACAGGTAGTTTTACAGGCTCGCGCTTAAGAATCAGCCCTTGCGGGAGGACACCCCCCAACAATCCCCCGACCCCCCCTATCAACCCCCCGACACCCCCGACCCCCCCAGCAACCACCCCCAAGCAGCAGTCCCTTTGTGCCCCACGCCCAGACACGGGCAGACTGGAACTGACTAATCCTGCACACGCACAGAGCGAGAAGAAGAAACACACACGCATACACACACTCATACTGACTCACACACACACACACACACATATACACAATCATACACACATTCATACTCTCACACACACATTCACACACATACACATACACACTCATACTCACACACACATACTCACACTCACACACATACACTCATACTCACTCACACACAAACATTCACACAAACAAACATACTCACAAACACTCATACACACACACAGTCTGCCATAACTTACTATTGTAATGTTTTTATTTAAAAATAATAATAGTATAAGTAGTAGCAATTATAACAATAATCATCATAAAAGTTTTATGCATATAAATGTATACACACACACACACACACACACACACGTGACCGCCGCCTTGGCGTGTGCCCGCATGCGCATGATCTGAGCAGACCAGAGAGACCCCCCCCAGCACACTTGTCCTTACAGACACACACACACACACACACACACCTGTCCGGATGATCTTCTGTACAGTGGAGTGTGGGAGTCGCTTCTGAGAGATCCGGTGAGTGTTTACTGAGAGAGAGAGAGAGAGAGACAGAGAGAGAGACAGAGAGAGAGAGTGAGTGAGAGGAGAAACAGAGAGAGAGAGACACAGAGAGAGAGAGACCTGAGTGTCTGAGATGTAGAGTAGCCCCTGTGTCCTGAACACATGGGGGTATTTCTGATGATGTTTGTTTTGTAGCAGTTTGTAGCAACATTCATATTTAAACTTCTTAAAAGCATGTTACAGCTGTGACAGAAAGTATCGATTCTGTGATTCTTGTTTTAAGTGAAAGTGAAAGTGACCATTCTGTCATACGTGAACACGCCACAGCACACACTGTGAACAGCACAAAATTCTTCCTCTGCATTTAATCCATTTAACCTATTCACCAAGTGAAGCAGCGGGCAGCCAGGAACACGGCGCCCGGTTAAAACAATCTTGCCTTTCCGTTCCACGGATCTGAGCAAGACGCTTTTTCTCACTTGACAGCCATGGAAACAAAATACAGAACCAGGCTGAACTCTGAACTCTGGACTCTGCTCTATCAGCCTGCCCGCCTCAATTCGAGCAATTAGTGGCGAGAAAGCAGACACACCTTTCACATTAGAATGTTGATAAAAAAATTTTGGTGCCAAACAATCCCTGTGGGGGACTAGACCTGTAATTTAATTTGGGTTTACAAGTCAGTTTGCACGTTCAGCACCGTTTGGCAGTGTTCAAAAGTATTAAAAAAAACACACATACACACACATACATACACACACACACTCATACACATACTCACTCACACACACATACGTGTACGCGGCTGGGTTTCTGGGGGCGGAGGGGTTCCAGAGTCCATGCTGAAGTGTAATGGTTCCAGAGTCCAGGTGGGGTGGAAATTTTCAAATTTTTCTCTATACTGTATACTACACAATATACTATACTATACATGTATATACACTACTCACAAAAAGGGGCCGTGGCTTATGCTACTGATACACACAAATATCTGGGACTTTTTTCTGAAGAGCTGATAAACTCGGGTGTTTTTGGCATTTAGGATTTTGGTTAGCGGGGGATTGGAGATGTTTATTAATGTGAGCTGAACTGTTCTGTCTTGGCTTTTAAACCCCCAAAATATCAAAAATGTAACTAAATCCTGACCTTCTTACATATTATTGTATAACAGGTCCACGTCATTCCAGTGTGTATCAGGACCACTGTTGTCTTCCTCAGAGAGGAGTGTGTGCGTGAGTTCTGTGGTCGTTTCCCTGTTGGTCAGGGGTGCCCACTGTCCAGATGGGAGACCTGAAGACTCTGGTGGATGCTGTCAGCACTGTGTGGAGCATCGGAGCATCCATCTATGACCACACCCAAGCCAGTGCCGTGGAGGAACGGATACACACTCTGGAGAGCGCCATCATCGTCCACCAGTGCGTTATTGGCCTACTGACTGCTGGGCTGGTGGCACTTTTTACCTACATATTCCTGAGGAAGCACTGATGGAGGAGGCTGACAGGAGGGCGTCTGTCGCCCCCGCGACTCTTTATGAAGGGATTTTAACATGTTCACCAATCAGCTCACACCAGTTCCACCTTACAGCAAACACCCAGTGATCGCCCGCTGTCCTAAAAACCTCAATTCTGACATATGTTCAGGGTCCATGGTTTGGAGGTCAACATTTCAGCGGTCCACAGTTTGGCAGTTTGCCGTGTATGTGATGCAAACTGTGGTTGGGTCACTGAATAATATATTTTTGGGATAAAATAAATATTTAAATCTAAAATAATACTAAATAAGAAGACAGATACTTAGCGCAGCTATATCGATATAAAACTGTGCCGAAACACATTGCGATACACTATCGATTTTTTCCCCCACCTCTATAACCTTAATCCCTGTAGGCAACTGCATGGGTTTATTGAAACTACTGTAAAACGTTCTGTAGCTTCTGACTGTGATTGTACAATTGATTCTTTAACATATCTATTAAACTATTTGACTTCATCTTCTGGTGTCAAATTATTTAGTAACTGGTGTTTAATATTGGGAAGAATGTTATTTAAAATGTTTATCACGTAACAGTTCCAGCTGGCTGAGCTGTAAAGCTGTCACACCCCAGTGATTTTTTTTTAAAGGTTCCTGAAACTAAATTCCATGAATATTTCAGAATACTGTGTGAAGATACACTGAAGGATCAATAAAATTACAATATTACAATAATGTAATTTCCATAGCGTTCTAAAGAAAGCCGAGCTGCTGGACTGGACAGTGAGTGTCCGAGGAAGTCGGGAAGTTGGGACAGGGGTTCGAACTGTGGCGGGTCCTGGGGGGAATCTCTGGGTGGAAGACTAGGAGGTGGGGGTCGGGGAGGCGGTCTAATGTTGTAACACAATGAAAATGATGACGCTAACCTAAAGTGAGGTCATAAATTTGGTCAAAAAGTTCTGATTTTATACTACAGGAGACCCGCACCCCCCACCTCGACATCATTATCTGTTCTGGGAGGCCTCAGGGATGCAAGTGGTGCCCAGCTCTGGTCCTGGAGGGTCCTGCTCCATTAGCAGTTACCAGGTGAGCTGAACCAGGTGTGTTTGAGCAGGTAAATCACCAAACTGTGGACTGGAGTTGCGCACCCCTGCTCCAAAGATGGTGGACTTCAGCTCAACTCTCTTCTATGGCCGACTCTGTTTTACATTAGACAAGTTTTAAGTAAAGTGGCATTTGGCAGACGCCCTTATCCAGAGCAAATTACAATCATTAGTTACAGGACTGTCCCCCTGGAGACACTGAGGGTTAAGTGTTTTGCTCAAGGACACAATAGTAGAACCTGCAACTTAGTGGTCATCAGGTTCACAGGCAAGTGTTTTACCCACTAGGCTTCTACCATCCTCATTTTTTTTAAATCATCGCATGTATTTTGCAAATTCCACAAACTGAAGTCTTTGGACGTTTGTTGCAGATTTGATGAGCAGTAGAATTGTTGATCACTTTAAGTCTACATCGTTGGAGACTAGGATTGTGCATTAGTCTCAGCACCCAGGCCTTAAAAGAACGTGTAAACTACTGGTCAGCGCTGAGGGTCTATTCATGCTTTTTACATTTCTGTACGAAACAGCGATTCTGTTTAACAATGACACTGAATCTCTTTTCTGTAAACTGAAAAACAATAGCTTTGCATAAAGCACTGCCAGTGCAGCTCTGATGGGAAATGGGGAACTTTCTTGGCTCTGAACTGAATCCCATAGTGCGAGTGTGGCCTTGGTGTGAAACACACCCTGCCCTCTGCCCACCTTCATAACGACTCTCTGGATAGCTCTGGTTTATTTACTGCTTTGAGGGCAGAATACAAAACCAATGAGCCCCACTGAATTCAACAATAAACTTTTTTTTTTACCGAACACAATGTGTGCAATGCTGAAATTCAAAAGCAATTTCAAAAGTTTCAATGTTTCCAAAAAACAGTCTGAACAAATAAAAATTTAAAAAAGTCTGAACTGAGAGAGAAATCCAGGCCCTTTTTCTGCACTACAAATTAGAACCATATATAATATGTAAACGCACACAAACATGGTGTGTATAATTCATAACATACACTACTGTTTAAAGGTTTTGGGTCACTTGGCACAATATTTTAGATTCCAAAATTACATCGAAAGAGGCATTTTTAGAGTTTTTATTCAATATTTTAAGGTTATTGTTTGTTAATTTTTAATAACTACTTAAATTCAGTATTTCCTATATTTTTGTCAAGGAAATACTGAATTTTCATTAGAACTTCACTTTTATACGTCCTCAATTGTCTCACAATGATGTTGAGGTCTGCTAATCATTTAATCACGTGTAACATTTCTGGTTTTTATAGCATCCTAGAAAACTTTTTTCTGCAACCAGGTCGTTTTACATGGCTGGAAACATCAGTTCACAATGTTTAAACAGTAGTGTGTGTGAAACACTGCCCCCTGGTGTTTAACATGAGACTCATGGAGCTCGAGAAGTTCCCGAACGGTGTAGCTGAAGGTTCTGGTCGATTGTAGAATGCCTGGCCAGCCCGGCAGGTGATTCTGGACGGGCTCTATGTGTGTCCCGTCTGCAGGAGAGTGTACTGTGTGGTGAAGCGCTCCACACTCTCTCCAGTCAGGCTCTTCATGGCCCTCCAGTGAAGCTTCCCACAGTTCTCCGGGCTTCCGTGTGCACTCAACTCCTCTCGGATGTAGTTCATCCACAAATCTGCAAGAACCACATCACAGATCTGATAACAACCCTCTCTGTGCAGTTAACCACAAACAGGTGGATCTGATTTGGCCCAACTGTCACTAATTCATAGGAGAAAGAATGATTTAGGGTGCTTTTTACACTCAATGTTGGTGCAGCACTCCTCGCTTATGTAGTGTCCACACTTTCCCCCGTGGAGCGTCTCGAGGGTTCTCGTGTTTTTCGTTTTGTTCTTCTTAAAGCCCCGTATTTTAATTACTGTAAATTAATTACTGTATTTACCTGCTTATACCAAAGAAAATGCGCTGTATGAACTCCAGTCCAGTCTATACAGGGGTAACATCGGTATTTACATTCTAGCACTGCGGGAGACAGCAGTTCAATGTAAACTGTACAGTATGGATACGGGTTTAACGTCACATTTTCTTTAAGGGTAATGAGTTTAAAATGAAATTAAAGTGTTTTGGGAGCATATTTGGGGTTTTTCACTATACGCGCGTGCACTTGGAATGTAACCCCCGCGAAAAGCGAGGGTTTCCTGTATATTTTTTTGTACTATAATTCTAATTGTAATCCTTAATTGTAATCCTCCCACCCTTTTTATTATCCTCATTGTTGATCTGTCTGAGTGTGCTGCTGTTCTGTTGTGTTCTATGTGGTTCCTATGGTCAAGGAGGACGATATTTCGTCTCACTGTGTACTTTATGGCTGGGATGACAGTAAAGCTCTACACGACTTGACTTGAATAGATGTCAAGTCGCAGGCTGTGATGAGGGGATGATCAGACACAGAGGACGACAAGTAGCGGGGCATAACAAGCATCAGGTGGCGATGGAGGAGCAGGGGACGACAATGGAATACTGACGCGTCTTGCAAAGGTCCTTAGTGATTTTACAAAATTGCTATGTGAAAATAAAACTAACTTGGTCAAATGTAAGCAATGAAACAAAAACATGAACCTTCAGACCTTTCAGCTATGAAAACGACCTTAAACTTCTGCTGTCCCAAACTTACCGTCATCAGTGGAGCCGAACTCGCGCAGCGCACGCTCGTAGCACTCCCTCAGGTTGCACATCTTTGGCTTCTCCTGAGAGCAGAAGTAAAACCAAACTGTCATTCTCAACTAAATTAAAATACTTTCTCACATAGAAACACATTCACGGCTTTACGCTGACCTGTTCTCTCTCGATCTGAATCATCGTGCTGAAGAAGGCCTTGGTGAAGGGTCTGTGCTCCTGCAGGCTGGAGGGACACTTCAGGTGAGCTTAGTTTTTACAGACTTGCTTGGAGAATGATGCGTGTGCGTGTGTGTGTTGCATACCTTTTGAATATTCTCCTGGCTTTTTTATAGCCTCCTGTTTTGTAGGCCCACTCCAGGTAAGCCTCCTTCAGAGCTCCAGAAATGGCCGGAAGTGCCGAAAACACCGCTTTCTGCAGACCAAAAAAAAGGATTAGCTAAGGGACCCCTCGCTTGTGCTTCCACTCCAGGGTTTGAGAATTATTTGATCCTCCAAATCTGGTCCTAGAGATCTATCTCCCCGAGAAGTACTAGTTCAAACCACAATCCATTCATGGCATTTATCAGACACTTTTAACCCCAACTACAGGGGCAGTCTCCCTGGAGCAACTTGGGGTTAAGGGTCTTGCTCAGGAACCCAGTGGTGGTACTGAAGGTAGGATTCAAACCCATGACCTCTTGGTCCAAAGGTAAGTATCCTACCCACTAGGCCAATACACCCCATGCTTCCGCACATTTTTTTGAGCTGCCACTTATGCAACATTGTTAGACGATCATACTAGGAGGAGAACACTAAGTGTTAATTGTATTAAAAGCTAACAGATGACTAGAATCACACTAATAAGAGAGTAATGAGTAATGAGAGAGGGAGGTCCACGTTGGACTCCTGGCCATGAATGCCTGTGGCACCACCTAGATCAAATTTGATGATTGGACCAAATGCTTAGACAGCTGCCCCCATTAACAGTACTACTGCAACATAAATACCTTCAAACACCATAATGCATTCTAAAAAACTACCGGGATACTAAATTTGATCAGCTGCTGCAAATGTATCAGAGCATGGAAAGTTAAACCAAAGAGTTCTACAGGATCAAACACTTGCTGGTTCTGATAACAATGTTTGCCTAAATACTTTATATCACGCCGTGGTTCATGGTCAGATAAGACTCAGTGTGTCTAACCTGCGCTAGAGAAACCGGTCCTATTAGTCAGGCCTTTAAGAAAAACAGCCTTCAGATTTGACCACTATGCAAACATTCTTATATACTTCTAACTGAAAGATGGTGTAAGCTGTTGAGTCTATACATAACACAACACACATATGTACACAAACACAGCAGTATAGCCTACTGCTCTTTTGAGGCCTGCCACTGTTCATGTTTTGAGAGTAAATCCCTGAGTAAACCAAACGACAGGGCAATGTCTGTAACAGATGCTGTGTAATAATGACCTGCCTTTTAAAGCCCTGCTTTACAAACCTGGTTGCAGGGGTCCTCGGGTTACAACAGTCTCGACATACAATGTTTCGAGTTCAGGATGCTCATTCCCACTTCACAACTAAAGGATCTGCTTGGTGCAAAAACCACACCCAAAACTACCAGATTAATAGTTTGTAACTACCAGATTAATAGTTTGTAACTACCAGATTAATAGTTTGTGGGTCCCATCGTGTCACCAAAACAGCTCTGACGATTTGAGGCATGAACTCAATGCATCAGAGCTGTTTTGGTGACACGGGGGGACCCACAAACTATTAAACTGGTAGTTTTGATGTTCTGGGTAATCAGTGTATACTAGAGATGGGTGTGGCTTGTTGAATGATATGGATACACAAGAGGCTACACGATATTAGGCAGATAGTTTTAATATTATGGGTATAAAATGACCATCTAAAAGCTCAACTGACTCAAACACTACTACTCCACAGTAAGAAACACACAGTTAACCTGATATCATGTGTGGGTGTATGTTACAAATGTTACTATTACATTACATTACATTACATTACATCTACTTGCTATGTTATAGTATTTGAATCTGACAGATTTACTTTCACTTTATACTTCTGATCTGACAAACCAGATTCCACTGACCGAGGTCTTTAAGGTCAGGTCTGTTACAGTGAGGAAAATAATGAACTGGGACTGGACATTATACAGCTTTTACATCTTTGTGATATTAGCCAGAAGGTTGACAATCTGAAGGCTGACCAAGTGTTTTGTGGGAATAAAACCTTGCATCTCCAAAGAAAAGTGGGGAAAAATGTCAACTTTAAATGAAAGTTAGTGTTTCAAGTAATTTTGGACTATTCCTATTGAGCATAAAATGTTTCTACAGTGTAAACAGCAGATGACTTTCAAAAAAGAAAGAAGCAAAAACATTTTTTGACTAAACTGAACAAAGCAGGCCAAAACGGTGTCACTTCAGTGGTTAAGAGCTGTGTTTTTAATACCTAATATTGAGATTGTTTATCACAACCTCAATATTATATCCCATATGATGCAGTCTTGTCAATATCTTGCAGAAATAGGGCTGACTGATATTCTGCAGCTGATCCCAACACTAATCTTAAGGGACTAAAAGTTATGTTAACCGATAATTTTTTTTTTTAGTGATTTGCTGACCTACATGATAAATTCTCAATTATCACACCCCCTAACTCAAAGAAACACTAAAAATGCAGTGACACAATAATAATGTAGCACCCAAAGTTATCTTTTGTTTTTCATTATAAAAGGTTTTTGGGTGAGGTTATTCTCACGCAAAAATCAGGTATGAATGCATTTACATGTTATTTTTTATTGCGTTTTGTTACTTATGCATTTCGCAGATGCTCTCGTCCAGAACAACTGAATCATGTTACAGATGTTAGCGAATGTAGGAGTCTTGACAAAGGACTTTTATTGGTGGAACCAAACCTGCTTCATTTAACGCAGTGATGTTGTCCACTACACTGTTTTACTGTCATACCAAGAGAGGGTGGCTCGTGTTGGGGCCCTCAGTTGGGCTTTTGAGGGGAGGCCACAACAAGCTTGTATTCATATCAGAAAAACAAAAAACGTGCATTATTTGCAATCTTATTGCAGATAGCGATTATCAGCATCATTATTAACCAACTGATATATCTGTGGACCTGTATAGTGAACGATAACCTGACAAAGTAGCTTTTCAAATACTGTAGTGAAACGAAAGAAAGGAAGAAAAGGTGAAAAGAAAACAAACATACACACACACACACACACACACACACACACACACACACACACACACACACACACACACATGCCAAACGGGTGGTGCAGTAACTGGTTTAGTGACAAACACTGTGAGCGACAACAGACACGAAATCTTTACAGCTAATGCTTTTGTCAGCAGGATCTTCACGAGCAGACCTGCGACTCTCCTCATTCCACTCGAGCTCTCCACACCACATGCAGGCCCGGCCCGGCCCGGCCCAGCCCGGCCCCCTGCCTCGCAGCACAGGAGCTTTCAGCTGAGGATGATGATCTTAACTCTTGCATTATTACTGTAATACTGACTTCACTGTTTTATGAAATGACCAAAAAAAGTGATAAACAAACGAAACTTCTAGACCTTTTAGTTTAGACTCTAGCTAAACCTGTGGCTCCCCTTTGCCTTCATACAGCTGTTTCTGAAGCTGTTTTCTCATGTGAACCAAAGACAATGTCCAGAGAATCAGGTCCGGACATGATGCAGTCACATACCCGGTTCATAATTACGGTCAGAAACGTTTTTTTTCTAACGATTTCAGCGTCCGACAGAATCAGAAACAGAATCAGAAACATTTACGGACCCCGGAGGAAACAACTACACAGACACACAGAGACACAGACAAGAGCAATATAAAATCTAATATAAAATCTAAAGAAAACTCTCCAGGAAATACTCTGTACTAAATACACTATGCCCTATACACAAAATGCTGTGATCAGTAAGGGAGGAGGATATAAATACTACAGATACATAAAGAAAATACTGCTGAAGTTTACTAGTTAACACAAAACTTCTTGAATCTCTAGTCAGATGTTTCACTGGTGTTCTTGCGTAAAAGACCTTGTTTTCCATCCTCAGATGTTTGTTTTCTTCAAAATTGGATGATAAAGTCTTGGCAGGTGATGAACTTCAACCCTCTTCAACCTTTTTTCAACAGAAAGTGGAAAAGAACGTCTGGAGCTAAAATGTTTTTTACTTTGTGCATAGAAAGACTTGTATTGTCACTAAAGCCAAATGTCTCCCATGGAAAAATTTTAGGAGCAATCTGGCATCTGTCAAACGAACAGAACAGGCCATGAACTGTGGCTGCACAAGCTCGTACTGTAACTGAGATTGAAATGAAGAGGATATACAGTACTGTGCAAAAGTCTTGGGCTCCTGTGCAAACTGTTTAAAGCCATTTATCTGAGCGGTGGCTTTCTTTCTACCAGCAAATACACAAGTTTACATTAGAATGAATGCAAACAAACATTAATAAGCATTAAATAATATCAAGATCTGTTTTGTTTGTAAAACGTAGTTGAAGTTTTGTGAGCTGGTTAGAAGAACACAGGTTCGGTTCCAGATGGATTTGTGAAATTTAATGAAGTCTAATCTGAGCTGAAGCAGGTATTTGAGGTATTTGATGAGAACCACAATGTAATTCTGGGTTTCCTTGAAGAGGTCTGGGAATGATTAAGCAAATACATATTTACTAGTTACCGTATTAATATTAACTGCATACAAGTCTGAGAAAATTATACCTAAAAGCTGTTCACTATAGGACAGTAGTGTTAAGTCAGTGTTAAAACACTAATATTACAATAAATACAAATTAATAAATACACATTAATACAGTAAACAGTGGTTTTATGTACAGCAAAGTGTTCACGTAACCATTTCCAGACCTCTTTCCTGATGGAAGCCCAGTGTCACCATCAAATACCCGGTTTACCCTTTTTACTGCATTAGATTAAATTAGGTGCTGCTTATGGAATTCTGTAAATCCACACATTGACTGGAGGATCAGAGCAGAAATCTGGAACCAAACCTGTGCTTTTCTAACCAGCTCACAAAATATCAACTCCTTTTTAAAAAAAATATATATATATATATGTTTTTTACTCCTTTACTGCTGTCTTGTTTTTTTTTTTTAAAGGTCAGTCAAGATCTTCTAATATTAGCTGTTTAAAGCATTCTGCTAGGCTACATGGGTTTTAAATATAATTTTCTAAGACTTTTGCACAGTACTGTATATTTCTATGCTTGTAGCATCTACCGTAGCACTGAAAAACAGTTTTCTGTAACCACTTCACTTTTGTTTGGCCAAAGATCAAAGTACACGAGAGCAAACCGAGGTGGTCCTGGAGGGCCGCCATCCAGCCCTGCTCGGTGATCTCCCTGCCTGAGCACTCCCACTAAAGACACTTTTTGATTTTCTAGTGTATCTCAATTCTGATTCAGTCTCACAGAATTTACAACCAGTCGTCCCAAAAGGCGTTCATGGAGTCGAAAGAGCGGAAAGTTTTTCTGTTAGAGCTGCTTTTGATATTGTGGTCTTTTATTATTTATATTTATTTATAGTATTTTTTCTTCTCTTCGTTCTTCATCCTTGTGATGAAACCCAGAGAACCCAGAGAACTTGTTAGTGACGTCCTGGATCACCTTCACGTTTCTCACAGAGTTAAAGATAAATTTGTTAAGAGTCGTAGAAAAAACTCCCACTGAAATTTATCTTCAGGCAGAACAGACAGTACGAGCTTGTACTTCATCGACTTCCCATTTGTCTCCATTGTTGTTTTTTGTGTGGACCTTAAAGAACAGTGGCCTCTTTCCGTGTTGTGATGACATTTGGACCAATCAGAAAGCAGAGATGCAGTCAGCTCGGCTGCGGCCCACTTTAGGTCCTGCCATCGATCAGTTCGGGCTTGGGTCATTTTATTTATAATGGAAAATATTTGTTCACGGTACAGCACGGTTCCTTGTGCCAGTGGAAAAGCACCATAAGAGAGACTTTGTACGATAGCGGAAGGGAGAAAAAACAGCCCTGTAAAATCCAACCTCCACAGCGGAGGAAAGAAAAAAAAAGAAAGATATCAGTATTAATATTAACAGTATAGCCAGCTCATATAGCTGTGGGCTAAAGAAGGGTGTTCTGTCAGTTATAATGAAAAGGAAGCAGGACTTTCCTTTGCTTTAATTTGCCCACTGAGAACGCGTCACTTTTTGATGCATTAGCTTGTTAAAATGCAGTCATGCCACTTTTTTCCCGAAGAACAGAACACATTTAGATGTCTTTTGGAAATGATGGTCTCTTTGCATGTCATCAGGAGCAACGTGTGATTTAAAATACTTGTTTAAGAAATGAAAAAATATTTTTTTCCCTTTGAATACAGCTTAAAAGAGCATTTGAAATGTAATGCATGTAAGTTCAAATTGACGCTGCCTCCGTTCATGCCAGCGGAATGTGCGCGCGAGCTCGAAATGAGCAAATCTCTATTCATTTCCCCGCTCAGTTCATCAGTTATGCAATTTGTGTATGCGCATTAAGATGCATCGGTATCCAATTGCGATCAGGGATTTGTATGCGTGATAAATGAGCTGTGTGGGGAGCTGCAGGCATGCTTAGAAATCTTATGAAATTAAAAAGTGTGTGTGTCCTCTGAGGCTTGCAGCCTTCGTACAGATTAAGGAAAAACATCTAACGTATGTAGAGTGTTTCTGTTATGAATCTTATGTCTTTTTTGTTGTTTTTTTTTTTCCCCAGAGGGTTTTATTATTAATCAGAGCATTTTTAAAGGCTAGCCAGTTAAGCACTGTTTCTTTTTTCTTATGATGACCTGATTTGTGTCGATAGTAAAACTACATGGTTTACTGCATAAACCTAGTGAATATGAATTCGGATGACAGTCACTTGAAGTAATTATGGTATCTTAATGTCCTAAGAGGCCTAGATAGTTATCAGTGGTTTGCCGTACTGTTCAAATGTACGTACACGGTACTTTAGATTTTCTCGTTGTCTACTCTCTAAAACATATGTGGTAATAATGAAAAAACTGACCTTTAACCGTGCCCAGCTTGGTGAGCTGATTGCTCTCCCTCTCTTTCCTCTCTCTGTGTTTTTCTCTCTCCTGCTGTCTGTCATTAGATCCAGCAGCGGTCTATGAAATCAAGGTCCTGGCCTTCAATCAGCACGGAGATGGGAATGCCACCCTGCGCTTTGTTTCACTGAAGGAACCAGTGGAGAAGTCAGGTAGGCTCTCTTACGCAAACACACACGCACACACACACAGGCATACTGTCACCGTCAGAACGAAACCGTGTATGTCCAAAAAAGAAACTTTACAGGTAAAGGAGAAACATTCTTAACTTTCAGTGTATGTAACTCAAACGAAACGGAAATGTTGATACATAAACTAACTTAAACCTAAAATATGTGTTTAGTCTGTTCAATTTATGTGTAGAATATGAAAGTGATCATGAACTTGGCAATTATTGTCATTTTCACTACAAGGCATTCATCCGTGGTTTAGCTCCACTTGAACTGAGCTACGAAATTCTACACGGGATTAGACTTAAAAAAAAACCAACATTTTATCTAAAATTTGTACGTATCTTTCCCTTGTAATAATGATCTAATCGTTGTTGGTTTTTTTTCTTCAAAAAATGCTTCATCAAATGTAAGAAAACCCAAATGATTCTACTGTGTGGACAGTGTGTGGCATTTTTTGCCTAAACGTTTTCCTCAAATTCTCAAAACTACTCAATTTTAACTCTAAAAGCAGCTAGCTAACTCTGCTAACTCTGCTAACTGCCCTGCTGGTTTGTGTTGCTGTGAGTGAATGGCTAGATTCTTCCCTCCTTATCTAGCAAGTTTAAAGCTTACATTACTGTCTAGTCTACTGATATTGAATTGAGGAGCAGAACGACCTGATCGTTTTACTGAAAACACCTCAGACATCAATATGGAAAAAAGTTTAATTTGAAGAATCGTCAGATTTTTGTGTTTTATAGTCCAGCCTCACTGAATCTATGTGTGTGCTCTAACAATGCTCTTGTCTGTGCACAGTACTGAATACTCCTTGTGACTGTTTGAAAGAGGAGCAAAATAAAACCTCTACGACTGGCATCATCATCGGCATCCACATTGGCGTCACTTGCATCATCTTCTGTGTTCTTTTTCTCATGTTCAGCTACCGTGGCAGGTAAGAGAACACAGATATGCACCCATATAAGCTGTTGTGTTGCTGTTTCTTTAGGGTTTTACTGCTGGAGTAACCAGTAAACAAAGACAAGTCTCTAGACTGTAGTTTTATATAGTATTATAACACAGATCAACAGGTCAAAATCATCAGAGATAGGTTTATGTGAGTTTTGTAGTGTTTTTTGTGATGAAGCTGGTTATATATTGCATGATAGTGGTATAATTAGCATATAATAATCATATACTAAGTGTTTTT
>JBBJLS010008785.1:0-16026 GCA_037577275.1 Bryconaethiops microstoma
CTACAGTCTTCTCTCCAATCACATCAGCACATTCACAGAGGAGAGAAACCTTATCACTGCTCAGAGTGTGGGAAGTGTTTTAGAGAGAGTTGTACCCTCAGAACACATCAGCGTATTCACACAGGAGAGAAACCGTATTACTGCTCAGACTGTGGGAAGAGTTTTAGAGAGAATGGTACCCTCAAACGCCACCAACGCATTCACACAGGAGAGAAACCATATCACTGCTCAACTTGTGGAAAGGATTTTAGTTATCGGGATTCTCTCCAGCTACACAAGCGCATTCACGGAGGAGAGTAACCATATCACTGCTTAGGGTATAGTTTTACTTTTCAGAGTTCTTTCCAAAACACACTGTATATCTACATTTTGAATTTAAAGATATGTAAATGGGTTAAGAGTGGGTTAAAGTGTAAGCATGTGAAATACTTTAATTTTTGTTAGCTACTGACTATGGCCAGCAATTAAATTTGAATGTGTTGTCTTTGGTCCCAGCACACAGTAATGTTTTTAATTTTTTTTATTTTATTTCTCCTCTAACGTGATGTGTAAACCAAACCATAAGACTTTCAGGAATGGAACCAAGTCCACTGAGACTCCTTCCTGCTACTTATGTGTACATGCAGAGTCCGATCTACCATCAGAAATGCACAATGCAAGCATTCCATCAAAGTTTTGGTGGAGGCTGCTCTTGGGGTTGGGGATGTCGGAAGAGACCATCAACAAAGTGAAGCTTGCAACAAGCATTTCTGAGGCCTCTGTGAAAGTGATCAACTGATCATTTGAAACTGCAGAACACTTCATCCCTGGATCTCAATGGATAAGACAGTTTCCCAGCAGTGACTGGACAACCTCTCCAATTTCCCTTCTGAATTTCCACAGAAACGTTTTGAGGACGATGGACTAAACTTTTTGTAAAAATATCAATCACATGCACTTGTGCTTACTACATGTGGGCAGAGCATAGCACAGCATAGTTTCATGACACAAGTACTATGAAGTTATACTTTGTGAATGTGTTTTTGTCTTTAAATTGTGCTTAATGAATCTAAACTTAGATTTATGTGCATGCAGTTTCTGCTTTGCTAACATTATAGTAAAACTAAAAACCGTTTAGTTTTGCAAATATGTGGGGCAGCTGGTAGCCTAGTGGTTAGGGCGTTCGCCCTGTGATCAATGAGTCTTGGGTTCGATTCCCAAGACCACTAAGCACCTCTGAGGTACTCTGAGCAAAGTACCGTCCCCGGGCGCTGAGTTCCTGGCTGCCTGCTGCTCTACTTGGTAAATGTGTTAAATGCAGAGGAAGAATTTTGTGCTGTTCACACTGTTTGTTGTGGTGTGTTCTCGTATGACAGAATGGTCACCTTCACTTTATTAGTTTTATCAAAAGTATAAAGTAATTCTCAGCATGACATGCATGTTTTAGACTTAGCCATTACCTTTGTTTCTAGTACAGACTGCATGAAACATTCAGCTGATCTCAATAACATGCCATGTAGTTCATTAACATGTTCATTCCACGCTTTCCTTCTCCACTCACACAAAACATGCAAACACCAATTTTCCCTCTCTGTTGCTTACATAACCAAAACAAAAACTCATCTTTCTTACACACACGCCACAACACACTCTCGCCCCTCTTCCTCTAACCCCATGCTCATGCTCATTCAGTCATTCGATCACTCTCTTGCTTGACATGCACACTGTAAATATACTGACATTAATTTCATTGTGTTGTGCTTTAGAATGCTTTGCATAAATAAACATTCCAGTTGTTTCCTCAAAATGTCTTAATTTTATTCTAAAACTGGTTGATGCCAAAATCTAGATCACAAGAATTCACCTTGGTTAGACAACCTTCAGAACTCAAATAATATTAATATTACCTTCTTTAGTTAGAAATCAAGGATTGTAACATTTATTATTTAACTACACTACTGAGATTGATGAAGTAATGAGTCGGATTTATTAAATGAATAAGAACAGATCCTGCATATTGTATATTTAATTATAATTATATTTTAGTGTAATTTAAAGGGCTTGTATCTAAAATGCTTTGAAAAAGTGTTCATACCCCTTGAACTTTTCCACATTTGGTCTTGTTACAACCACAAACTTTAATGTATTTTATTGGGATTTTATGTCATAGACCAACACAAAGTAGTACAAAGTTGTGAAGAGGAAGGAAAATTAAATTTTTTTTACAAATAAAAATGTTAAAAGCAATACAAATGCATGACACTTTTCAGATTTTTATTTGCAAAAACTTTTGAAAAATCATTTGGCACACACTTTTATCCAAATCGACTAACAATATGAGGACATGTTCAAGTTTCGGGACAGTGGAAGAACCAGAGGAGGGTATTAAGTGCTAAATCTTTATATAAGAGTATTATGAGAGGGGATGCTGTCTGAACAGAACTTCAGCACTCACAACAGTGGAGGGAATGGGGACAGAAGTAAAGATGCTTTTCCAAAACTGTTACAAGGCTAAGGCAGGAACCTCACAGTCCACTATTTCCACGCCTTTTCATCACCGGTGTTACATCATTTTCCAACAAATTGGATAAGTTGTGAGTAGTGGAATGACAACAGAAAGTCAGATGTAATGGCTGCATGATGCTTATTACATAATTTATTTTCAGATACAGCTATAAAGCTATCAGGCTGCTCAAGCCACCACAATCAGAAAATCAAGGACCATGGAAAGGGCCATGGAAGTTGTGTGTGAATTTATGTAAATATCTGGTCAAGTCAAGTCAAGTAGGTTTTTATTGTCATTTCTACCATATATACACAGTACATAGTAAAAACGAAACAACGTTCCTCCAGGACCGTGGTGCAACGCAAGAACAGAACAGAACAGAAGATCACAAGTGCAAACAGGACAAAGAGCTAGAAAAAGAACACAAGAGCATCAATACAACTAAATGAGACAACACAAGACAAGATCCAGCGCAACAGTGAGCATAAATATAGTATTCTGACCAGTACTGTATTCTAGCAGCGGATATTGTGCAAAGATGCAAAACAGATAGGCGTAGTAAAAGATGTTCAGGCTAATTCAGACCTCAGATACACGACAAGATGAGGCTGTGATTTTAGAGAGAAGTTGCGCCGTGTGAATCAAACGTTTCATGTCGTTGCAAGCAATTTCAAGCCATCACTAAATATTCAACATGTCAAATCGCAGTTTCAAGGTTTTAGAACGTTTTTCCTCACAGCTTTTATGACGCTATGTCACTCAATCAGTCCAGCAGAGATGTCAGGGCAGAGTTTTGGTCAATGGAGATGTTTATTACATCCTTTCAATGAAACAACAGTGTCTGCTCAACTTCAGTCATAACGGATATGCTTCATAAGTCGCAAAAATTAATGCAATTTTTTGGACAGTTTGCCATTTGGCTAAACGGGGTAACTTTGTTTGCTAACTATCCAGCTTACTAGTTTATCTGGACATTGTTACAGAAACCATGATCCTGTTGCGAGTTATTGCATTGGTGTGAATGATTCAGTTTTTAGAAAGAACGTTTCAGCAAGTTGCTGGTTTTTAGAATTTTGCAGCTTGTCTTGTTGTGAATCTTCGTTTTGAACTGGCCATTGTATCACACTCTCAGTTGGTTGACATAGTCAAAGATCCTTAAGTTAGATTCTATAATTAAGACTCAGTTTTGCCATCTGTGCTATCTGGGCCAGAGCCATAGACCGCTCTGATCTGGGCTTCATCGTTGAGAATACCGGTGCTAGCCTAGCAATGTTATAGAGACATTCTTGAAATGCCCATCCTTCCTTACTGGTCAGCAACCACATAAATATGCCCATTAAAGTTGAAAACAAACCACACCATAACAGCCCTTACAGTGCTCACTGAAACGGTTTCGATATATTTCTGCTCAATGAATTCGCCAAAATATCTAAAGTTAGTGAAAACTGTTCATGTTTAAGCAGCCGATAGCCACTGATAGAGCTAGCTACCTGTACTTAGCATGTACTTGCACTCTTCACCAGAAAAGTTAAGTCTGCAGAGAAGCTTGCAAAAAAATCTGTCCCTAAATAATTTATACCACGTGTGTGAGAAGAACACATGATAAATAACAATAATACATATACATGATCTGGTCATCTGAGGTTGGAAAGGTAGGTAAAAGAGTTTGAAGATGTGTAGATGGCTACTAGCTGGCTTACCTTTCAGGGTTTTTATGCTCCAGGTGCCTGGTGAAGGTTGAGTTAGTCCCGGTGGTCTGGGTCAAGGAGACTTTGCAAAATCTGCATTTTGCCAAATGCATTTTTTTAAACTAGTGCTGTAAAAAAACTCTTTGTGTCTATGAACGCAAACTTTATGACTGAAGAATTTGCTGACATCATTTCTGTAATTTACTGACTAGCCTACTACTGCTGACATTACTGTAACTGACTGACTAGGCTTATTGCTCACTGTGATGCTGGATCTAAAGTTTAACTAGCGCTACACTTGCGTGTTTTGATTGGATGAGCGCCAATGTCTGAATCACAAGAAGATACATGTATGTCATTGATTGGTTGCATTTGAAGGCCGCAAAAGGCGAAATAATAATAATGTTGTATTATCAAACATAACGTTGTGTGTCATGGATACTGTTGGCTCCAAATCTCCTGACCACTATTTGGATCTGAGACAGCAAGACCAAGACAGCGAGACCAAGACAAGACCGAGGGATCCGAGACCAAGAAAAGACCAAGACCACGTAAAAGCGGTCTCGAGATATACAACTCTATCTAGTGCTAATCATCTAACATCAGTACCTGACCTGAATACTTTTGGCTGAATACAATCAAAAGTTCCAACATCTTATATAATGCATTCCCAGAATAGTGGAGGTTGTTAAATTCCCTTTTAATTCCCTAGACTTCACATTTTAGGGGCAGGTATCTACAAATACCAAGTCTGTCTTGTGACCTTGAATTTGAGATTTGACTAATATTAGAGTTGAACCATAACTTTAAGGCCTTCAGTTTATGTCAAAAATGTCAAAATTGAGTTGGAAATAAATGAGAAAGATAAACACCCCTCTATGGTAAGCATGATTTCCCCTCACCATTTTGTAATTCCAGAAGTACGAAAGGCCCTCCCTCTTGCCCATTACTCAGTGTAGTACTAGCCAGTCTGTTAGGTGACAGAACCAGTGGTCAGTCTGCTCTTTCAAGTATGTTGAGCCGTTCGCTGATGTGTTAACAGCGGTTTAAAAAGATACGTTGGTGTTTCATGTGGTTCCATGTGCTATCCTTCCACCCTACAATGTTGTTTTTTGTCATTTGGTTTGGGGAATCTTAGGTAGGTGGGTGGAATTGGGCACAACTAACTTGGCAAGTGCACAGAGTAAAAATAATAATTAAAAAAAATGTGAAATTACGTGAAATTAATTCGTTAATTGACTTCGTAAAAGTAAGTCAACCCATTTCCTAACTTAAAAAGTAAATTAATGTTTGCATTCCACAGTGTAGCACAAATGGTTAATAACATTCAGCTCAAATAATGCTCGTTTCAGAGAGTAAGCATGCACATATGTCCACAAAAAGTGGGGTATTTCCCAATCAAATCTTTATAAACAAATCAATTAGCTCATTTCATTGAGGGATGTAACTTTCTTTAATACAGCTGCCATGTTGAGTGTTATGTGCTGTACTCTTCATTAAATATTAAAATGTCTCTGCTTCAGTTCAGTTCCAGTAGGACTAACCAGTGGGGGAGCTTGTTTGGCTGTATCTACCTAGATACCACATATACCTAGATGGAGTCCTGTCTGGACTATTCCCAGTGGTTATTTTAGGATCCTAAACCTTCTGTTTCCAATCAAAACTAAACTGAATCGAATGAAATGATTATTACTATAACATGTGTGCTTTAAATACAACAAATGTGATTATTGTATTAAATAAAATGAGTAACAAATCACAGAGATGTTTTTTGTGTTTGCCTCATGAAACTTCTGCTCCAATTTAGAAAAAGTAATGGAGTGAACAAGCAATGAAGGAGAACTAATCTGTTTCAACACGATCATCAAATTTGGTGCTGTTCTCACAGGCCCTGGCACTGAGGAGATTTTCTTTTTTAAAACTTAATAACACCATAATTGGGTCAGTCATCAATGTGGGAAAATTATCGAGGGGACTTCTCCACTCACCTGTGAGCAATATTCTGACAAACTGCTGCAAGAAGAAGAATTGTGCCCAACACTCTTGTCCTTTCAAAGACTTTAAAAGGGGTCAGCCATGTCTTTTTCGACCAATATGATGAGGGGGCCTGGAGTGTTCCCTATTGCTAATTTCACACTGCACAATAGGCTGCATCACTGCACAATAGGCACACAATTAGTGGTGGAGTATGTGAGTGTGTCTGTCTGACAGGGCTTATTGGAAGACAAATGCATGCTGTCATGGTTTTGACCTTTGACCGCAGAGCTGACTGCTCAGCGTAACAGTGGGAGTAGATAAAATTTAAATGAAGACAGAGCACATACGTCACACAGAAATGGGAGAAAGAACAAAAGAAGAAGAAGAACCCCAACACACCTGGCCATCCAGGAGGAACCAGAGGCTACTAAGGCTTCTCTTCACCTTCTCTTAGCTCACTGTCACCTATCGTCTCCTATGAACATTCAAAAACAACTGCACAACGTACCCATACTCAGTGCACCTGCACAGCGGAGTAAGTTTCATTTCGGTGTTTAGGGAAGTGACATACAGTCCACTTGACCCATCATATGAGTGTTTTATTGTAAATATTGGCGTAAAGGAGATGCCTCATTAGGAATATGCTGTTAAATGGTTACTAAGTATGCAAATGACCATAATTATAATTAAACCAAAGTGCTGCACTAAGCAGAAACACCATGACAATATGGTAACTGACTTCTTTACTGTTAGTTTTAGTGCAGTGGCAGGGGTAGCCAAGATCAGATTTTTCTGAAGACGATATTAAGTATCTTCTTGTGGGGAAAATGAAATTCCAATCTTTTTCTTTTTGGACAATTTTGCTTTCAAGCCATTGAGTAAAACTCACGAACCTCAGAAATAGAAACGTTGGTATTGTTACCTGCACTCTGTTTATTTAATACAGTACCTGCTGTTAAATACATTATGAACTACATGTATATTTAAGTCCATTACTGTAAGACAATGAGCTGATAAATCAAAAACAGAAAAAATGAAAACTTCTCTTCACTCACACTTTGGCTTTGATGTTTAATGGTCTAATATCAGACTTCTTTTCTCCATTGCACAGATCCACGCAGCTTTTAAACACACAGCTCAGGGAGAGACGTGCAGTGGCAGAGGTAGCCAGGGTCAGATATTTCTTAAAATAATATTAGCATTTTCTTGTGAGAAAGATGATATTCCAATATTATTACTTTTAGACAGCTTTGCTTTCAAGCCGCCAGCTATTAAATTCACTGACATGTGTAGTTAATAACATTTAATGATCTCATTAAAATGGCACCTGTCAAGGCGTGGGATATATTAGACAGCAAGTGAACGGGCTGTTCTTAAAGCTGATGTGTCGGAAGCAGGACAAATGAGCAAGTGGATTTGAGTGACTATGACAAAACCCCTTCATGGCAGCAGTGTTCCCTAAAGGCAGCATCCTCTTTCAGCAGGATCATTTGTTCTGTCACACTGAAGAATTGTTCCGGAAAGTTTGAGGAACATTCCCTAGATCTGAAGTAGATTCAGACACAGTATTCTTACTGGAATCTTCTGCTAATTTCTCGGTGCCAAACACCACAACCTTCAGAGGTCTTGTGAAGTCCATTCATCGATGGGGTCAGAACTGTTTTGGTGGTAAAAGAGGACCTACCTAGTTTTAGGCTGGTGGTTTTAAGGTTATGGCTGATTGGTAGTGATATAGGGGGCTAATACAATGCATGTGTTTCAGAGTGCTGATAATATGTCACACCTATGAGTTTTTGTTTAGACTATACATTTGCAAAACTCTTTTTTTTATTAGATAGAAGAGGCTACCTTTGACACCATGGCGACATAATCAGAGAAAAGTTAAAAATGGGCGTCCCAAAGCTTGCACGCAAAATAAGGCATGGGAGAGATTCAGGCATATCTGCTTGAGATGTTCATGTCTTTTATGAAGTGTTACTTGATTTTCTGCTAGTCAGCGGTAAAGAACACTAGAACAGTTTGTCTGTTTTTTTGGTAACTCACCCCAATGCTATTAGGCTAAGATACAGAAGACTATGTCTGGCTACCAATGTATCATGCCAATGTTTGGGCAAATGGCCCAAAAACAAAGCAGTGCAACATTGCTCACTGCTCATAGGTCTAGCCTATGCCGGTTTGTTCCAAACCTTGTTGGCAGCATAAGCAATGTTTTGAAATGTGCACTGAATAAAAAAAACACTGTCTCTACTTGAAATGTTATCTACTCTGTGATATGAATGCCATCACTCTAAATTAAACTTTTCCTTTATTGTCAATTTATAAAATGTGTGTGGTTTTAAGTATGAAAATATGAAAAACATAATTTAGCACAACCATTTTCCAATGTCTGTTTCCCCTGTATTAGGAACTCATAGTCTAAGTTAATCTTCTCTATAGCAAAAATAAACAACGTTTTCAAGAACAGTTGTTAGAAATTGTCTGACGTAAACACAAAGAGTCCAAACCTAATATATTTTCCGGTATGTTAATTTTTCTTCTAAATGTCACTGGATCCTCTGAATCCTTATGAAGCTGTTACTGAGTTAAATGAGAATATTGCTAACCACATATGAACCAGTAAGCGTTGTCAAAAGTGATGGTTAAGTCTGCAACAGTAGCCTTAAATTTGAGTGGCTCACATTGGTATAAAATAGTATGAAAGTAAAGGAACAGACTTAATTCCATCACTTTTAACACACAGAAGTGTTAGCTTGCTAAAAGCATGCGTGCAGCAATACTCATTTAAAATGACATTCAGGAGAAACATGTTTACAGTCAGATTGACCATATTTTGGGGTTTTTTTTCTTCAGAAAAGAGGATATTGTTAAATAAGAATACTTCTTGAAAAAGGGGACGTATTGTCACGTTGGCACAGAACAAAATGTACCAAGCTTTGACAATTTTTGTTTACTACAAGGCAAGAGAGAGGTGATTTTTTTTTAAATGCCATTCAGTTTTCCCTTAGAGAAAACTTGCTTAGAGTTCCTGATATGGGTATAATGCTGACTACAGAAAGACAACACAGTTTATGGAGACTTATAATAAACAAACTTTGTTTTGATTGGCTGACCCCTTCACACATAAAAAGGCGTGAAACACATTAAAAAGGCAGTCTGAAATGTGGGACCAAGTGTGAAAAGAGACAAAAAAATAACTTCAGTCATGCCTTCATAAAGTCTAAATGTACTTGAAGATGGCTGTGATACAGCTGCTGTCTGGCAACTAGGAAAAGAATGACATTTCATCTCCTATTCTGATAACTCTGCCACAGGCAGTCTTCAGTAACAACTCTCCTTATCATATAGACGTGTGACATCACAACCATGAAGAACGGGCTGCTTCCTTTCATACATGGACAGGGCGTAACTGAAACTTGTTAACACAATGTAAAACTCTTTCATTTTCTTTTTTTGAGAATCTCCGTTTAAACGTATATTTACATTGATGGCAGGTAATTACATAAACCGCTCTTTGTCTCTAATTCACTGTGTAGTCAAAGGTGGATAGCCTTTGATAGATAGATAAAGTTTTGTAGGAAAGTTACTACACCTCTGAAAAGTTCCGTCTATTGTCTTTGAGACATAAGTGTGTCTGAACTTCTTTTCAAAGCTACCAACAGCAAAAAAAGAAGAAAAAAAATCTGGATTCCACAGGGCAGCTTCGTTCAGCCCACAAGTCAGGCATCTCCTGGGTGAGGAAGTGAGGAGGAGGTCTATGGGGAAATATATATATTCTCACACCAGAAAAGCACCGCTGCCTAAAGGTTCCACTGAATGAGGGCTTCGGGAATCATAATGAAATACTGCACTTCCTCGTCGTTTTTTAGTGCCAGCTCTACCAATAAAAAATTCCTTACATTCACCTCATTTTACTCCCTGAGTCATTCAGCTTTGATCTCCTATTGCAGTCTTTTCTTTTCTTTTTTTTTTTTTGACATTTCCAGTGCCTTGTATTCCACCCCCGCACAGACTCTAAGGAGAAAAGGAAAAAAAGAGAGGAAAAAGGAGTTAATAAAGATATGCAGCACAGGTTTGAAGGGTGCTGCTAGAAAGCAAAAGACTGAAAAAGTGAAACATTGAATTTTCTTGATATAACTGTATCCATATTTTCATATTCACTTAAGTAAATATTCAAGGAGGATAGTAAAGCATTCAGAACTGGACTACTGTAGCTTAATTGACTGAGCTTATTCATGCTCCTCTTCAAATGAACATTTTCATAATTACAGTTGCAAGCATGGACAGGTTTTACAGAATATTGGCAAAAATCCCATTAAACCTAATGAAAAATTGTGCTTTTATCCAGTGATGTGGTGTGATACGCCCAGCTGGTAAAATATAATTCATCATTTTAGTGGCCCAGTCTTATATTCGACTAAATAAAATGTCATTGATTCTAAGTTCTATGTTATGGCTTGTGATTACCCACAACTTGGTGAAACAAATGTGCCTTTTATAATAACCTAAATTGTTCCCATGAACATTGAGTTGATACTTTTTATAAATGGATTAAAACAAAACAAAAATATTTATCAGGAAAATGTATATATCATATCTTAAATAGATTTCTGTTAAGTATTTCTTCTTTTCTTTATAACTGGTTGAGTGGTGCCTCACACACATATTAAGAAAAATGCAGAGCAGAGCCAGGTGTGATGAGTGTGATAAGGAGTCATGGTTACGATTAATATAAATTTACATGCTTCCAAAATACACCCATTTTTACGACTGGGAAGGATTAACAGAGGTCGGTAGGTTGTAAGACAGATGAGTTTGCTCAGTGTTTGCTTTTAGTTTGTTATTTTAGCTGTAAAATGTGTTAAACTACTTTAGATAAAATATTGAAATGTGCAAATTTCCCTGTGAATAAAATATCACATACAAATTCAGTAAACTAAAACAGAAAATTGTATGGATGTGACATGTTTGATTTATGTGGGAAATGGATGTTTTTTTTCTTTCTTAATCGAAAATGTTATTGATTCAGGAAAACAAAACACATCTCTCTTTTCAGGTTATCCAGCATCCTTTAAACTCAGGAAAGAGAGAAAACACCCACAAACATACCTCATATACTGCGTAATCTACCTTTGTGTGCGCGCCACTGGATGTGCCAAAGACGATATGAATTCTTCATAAACGCTGTGTGACATTTATAAATGATGGGTGTGGGTGCAGAAGGCAAGAGGCATTTAAATGCAAGCTTTGCGCCGAGGCTCTTCTCTGTTCATTGTTCTGAACTGAGCAGGAGCAGTCTGATTAAATTAATTATTGATGAATGTTTCCTTTTCCTTTCTATTCAATTATTTATGGCATCCCTTCCTCTTCCGCCTTGGCCTGAGCCTGTACTTCCTGCCTCTGGAGGTCACTGGAAGGGGGTGACCCTCTGTACATTTTTGTGTTTGGTGTGTATGTATGTCGGTATGTGCATGTATTGTGAAAGTGTGGCCTTCAGCTTCGTATCTTTTAAGTTCTACCTGTCAGAGGTTGCTCAGGATGAAGTTGTTGAATTATAGATGGCACTCAAATTTAGTTTTTGCCACAAGGAGGCAAGGAAACCCCATGAGCCCTGGAGAGTGTGTGCATGTGTGTGTATGTGTGTGTCTGAAAGTGAGAGAGAATCTTGCTGTGAGGTGTTGAAAACCATGACTGATCAATTCACTCTTTTTATTCTTATTTTCAGGGGAGCGCAAATTTTCCCAGAAGCGCATTGCCCCTCACTTTCACTCACTCCTGCACACACACTCCCACCCAAAGAGAGCATGTGAGTCAGTAGTTCTGTTGTTTTGGCATGTTTCGTAGGTTTGTGAGGGATTGTAAATGCCAGTGCTCCATCTGTTACAGTGAATTTTACTTGAACGGATGAAATCTGTGCCTTCTGGGCCTCAGCTAGCTGCCAAAGCTCAGTCGCAGCCCAAAAAAAGCCTGCCAGCTGTACAGTTACAGAAATATTACTGAGATCAATGTACAATAATGATGTGAGCAAGCCGTAATGTTTGTGTGTTTGTGTATTTAGTTTGTGACTCATGGTCACACTCCTCTCTCGAATGATTCATTTATGTAGTCAAAACAGATTATATAGAATCTATCGCTCACCTTCGGGACTTCAGGCCCTTCAGGGAAGCAAAGAAAAGACAAGAGACCTGAATGACCGATCCTGACATGGAAGCCAGTTTTAGATCAGGCTGAATTTATTTGCTTTGAGTGTACTCAGTTTGAATTTGTAAAATGGTACATTTCTAGAAATGGATATGACAGTGTATTAATTCAAAGCTAAAGTCGCCTTATTCACATTGCCCAAATAAATTCAGTTTTGAATGTGAAGGTGTCAGGTGCTTTTTTTTTTTTTTTTACTTTTTTATTCTTTTTCTTTGTTGAAACTGACTTGACATAATGTGTGCTTCACATGGTTAATTTTTTAAAACTTTTTAGCTAAGCCTTAAATTAAAAAAAAACATATAATGAATGTGTTGTCTGTAACATTTTGCAGCAAACAAATTCAATTTGACTAAAGTTTGCACTCCTTTATTTTTAATAAATTAAATGGTGGTCTAGTGGTTAGGGAGTTCACCCTTTGATCAGAAGGTCATAGGCTCAAAATCCCAGTACTGCTAGTGACACCACTGAGGTGCCCTTCACAAGGTACTGTCCCCACACTCTGCTCCCCGGGTGCCCCTCATTGGTGGCTGCCCACTGCTTCACTTGGTGAATGGGTTAAATACAGAGAAAGAAGTTCACATTGTTCACACTGTGTGCTGTGGTGTGTTCACTCATGACTACTTTGACTGGACCTCTTAAATGAGGATGATGTCTCAGAATCATAATCACACAAAACTTTCAGTTCAGCTATGCCTAAGTATGTAGGCCGGACTGTTCCTTCCAGAGACTGCCAAATGAAAAATTGTACTGTTTTTTTGTTTTTTTACATTGTGTCATGATTGGGGGGTCCCTTCCAGACCAAGATGAAGTTGAGGCACAGGTGCAGACTTCCATAATTAAAGTGAGTTTATTTACTAGCATACAAACCAAAACAGAAAACAAACTGGCGCGAGGGCCGGACCTGAACTAAGGTAAGTGATTAAGAGAGACGAGATGAAGAGAAGAGAGTATAGATGACAGAGGATCATACCGCAACATGAAATGCTCCACGCCACATCTGAGGATGAGAGCCCTTTAAATAACCCGTCCAAGTCTAATCAACCCTTAGCGAAACTATCCTCAGGTGTGGGTGGAGCACAGTTCACGGTCCCATAGCGACCCACAGCGGTCGCAGACCGAACCATGACACATTGGGAATTTTATTTTCACCAAAGGCCTTGCAACCATGGAAACTTTGATGATAAATTCCAGAAACACACACACACTGGCCAGCTTAAAATGGACCACTTCTGAGAGCTGTATTAAAATCTCCCTGTTGACCTAACCAGTGCCCAGTCCCATCTGCACAACTCTCAGGTAAGAGTGATGTTCCTCAGGGCTCCATGCTGGGCTCATGGAATTTCTTTTTCCGCACGTTATGGTGTGCACTTCTGAATGTAAAGCACCCTCATCCTAGCCATCTTCCTGCAAGATTCTCATTTTTGAATTGGGTTACCTTAAGTGTTCTGTGGCCACCAGTCTCAAAACTGAAAAGATTAGATTGTAGCACATGCTTGAACAGTTTTAACTGTAACTGTAAATGTTATAATTAAATTTTTAAGGACAACTAAAATATAACCTCTACAGACACACACACACACACACACACACACAAACAATAAGTGCATATTCAGTGCTTTCGGATTTATCCAACACTCTCTCTGTGTGTGTGTGTGTGTGTGTGTGTGTGTGTGTGTGTGTGTGTGTGTGTGTGTGTGTGTGTGTTTGCAGTAGTGCCAAATTCTTCTGCTCTGGGTGCTAAGCTACTGTGTTGAGGATATTGGATCTTTTTGGTCGGGTCCATCATTCATTGAAAAGAAGACATAAAGAATTCATCAGTCTGTTTCCCTCCATTCCTCTCCTTCTCTTAACCTCTGCAGCAGCTCAACAAATCATTCACTTCAACATAAATAATGACTATCCGATGATCCCATTATTCAAGTTGCTCCCCTCACATACTCTTTACACCAGTGCACTTTAATTAGAATGCTAAACTTTTTTTGTTCTACCATTACAGTTCTATCCACATGGGACAGGTTTTCCAGACATATATGTGTAAATAAATGTTGCCACAGGATGTCTGCAAAGTTTTTTGATTCACAGTAGACAGGGTTACACACGTTTTAGAACTGAAGTCCATTTTTTCAAAACTCTTCACACAGTTACCACAACAGCAATATATGTGGACTAAACTGTGGATCAGCCATTTCTGTGTGTAACAAAGGAGGCTGAGAGGTAGGAGGCATGTACAAAGTAGTTTTATGAGGGTCAGTCCAATACTCATAGTCACCACAGGCTGCAGGGATCAAAACACAAACACTCAGGTACACACACAGCAGAAAATGGGAAAAGCAGAAAAGGAGTCAAAACCTGAAATTAGAAAATATGGAATCCAACTCAGAACTCAGCTCAGGTAAGAAGCACTGAGGCCCTGTTCACACAGTGAAGAGCTCTAGGTACAGGTGTAAACATACCCAAAATACATTAAGGATACATTGAGGTGCAAATGCTCAGACCGCAATCATGAAATCTTTTACTTTCTGACAGAAGAGGCACGGGAGGTGCATTACTGCCACCCATCAGTTAAAAACAACTATGCATTTGGCCTTTACAAACAGAAATGTTTGTACATCTTTATTTGCAAAAAGAAAGGGGAAGCAAGAGACGGTCACAGGCTGTGGAGATGCCTTGTAATGTCAGGTGTGGACAGACAGACTTGAAACTGTCCACTTGTTATCAAGTCACCTAAGACACAAAGCCAGGTGTGATGAGACTTCTCAATCACCTAAGGACAAGGTGAGGTGTATATGTATTGGAGGTAATGAGTCCAGAATGAGCTGCAGGCATGTTTGGTTTGCCACAGGCAGAGCTGCAGCAGGAGCAGGAGGCTAGGCTGATTCTCCCCAGGGGGCAGAACCATGTCACCACGGCATAAAATGCATCTGTTAACCTCATTTTTCTTAGAATTCAAGAATTCAATCAGCAGCACATTGTACACATGTTTATAAAAACTCAGTTCAGTTTGAGTTCAACGTCTTACACAAAACAAAATTCTACTACAGAATTTTGTTTCTACTACAGTTATACAGTAGTGCCATTCAAATATATTCAAGATCTAAATGAATGAACATATAAAAATAAATCAATATTTTAATAATAGAAATTATACCCCGAAGGCCTTCTTTGGTTTCTATAGAACTACAATTTTTGCCGAAGGCGTATGTCTTTGGAATGATTAAACACACTCCTGAGCTGACATGAAGAAGAGTGGCCAAGAGAGGCAGAGGAATACCTGAGCAGAAGCCAATACAAAAATGCAATTTACTGAAAATATATTCCTGTATAATTTATGTACATTTTGGAATATAATTACACAATCTGCAGTGGGCTGGCGCCCTGCCTGGGGTGGGTCCCTGCCTCGCGCCCGTAGACCCCGGGATAGGCTCCAGGTACCCTTGAGCCTAGTAAGGATTAAGCGGTTACAGAAAATGAAAGAATGAATGAATGAATGAATTACAGCATTTTGCTGTGTATTCCTTTTTCCTCTGCATTGAGAGAAAGAGTATCAGATTACAGATGAGAAAGGTGAAATGATGAAACACATTTCAGCACTTTTTTACACTCAGAGTGATTCAGAGGGCATTTTCCCTCCCATCTTACAGACAATTCATAACTATACATATATATATAAGTATGTGT
>JBBJLS010008795.1:0-16025 GCA_037577275.1 Bryconaethiops microstoma
CAGTCTGGCATAGCAGTTCTTATTGTCCAGGTGAGCCAGGGTGGTGTGAATGGTGTGTGAGATGGCGTCTTCAGTGGGTCTGTTGTGATGGAATGCAAATTGAGGGGGTCCAGAGTGGTCAGTATGGAGCTCATAATGTGTCCCATTACGAGCCTCTCAAAGCACTTCATTGTGATGGAGGTTAGTGTAATAGGCCGAAAGTCATTAAGGCACCTGACTTTGTTCTTCTTGGGAACTGGAACAATGGTGGTGTTTTTGAAGCAGACAGTTGAGCTCTGCAGGGAGGTGGTAAAAATGTCTGTGAAGACAGTTCATCTGGCTGCGCATTCTCGTGGCTGTTGATTAGTTGGTAGAGTTCACTCAGAGCACACTGTGTGTTCCCCTGGGGTGGAATATAAACCGCCCTCAGAAACACCACACTGAACTCTCTGGGCAGAACGACCGGCACTTGATCAGCAGGTACGTGAGTTGTTGACGAAAAAGCACACGCCACCTCCTTGTTTCTTCCTCGACGTATCCGTGAAACACGTCTCCGTGAAGCCTCGTCTCCGTGAAACAGAAGACACAGCAGTTCCACAGCTCTCTTTGGAATTGAAGTCTTCCTCTGAGATTGTCCAATTTTTTGTCCAGAGACTGGAATTTGCCAGGAAAATACTGGGAATCAGTGGTCATAGTCTACGGCGTTTCACTCTGACTTGCTCACGTGTCCTCCGGGTGCCCCCAGCTGAGTCGCAATGGCCAAAGTGCTCGCTGGTGAGTAGCGATAGCACCTAAGGGTCTAAAACACCAGTTTTTGCATCTTGTTCACCGATTGTTAGGAGTTTTTGTCTATTATACTGGATTATACTAAACACTGGCTGCAAAATAGACAGTAAAAACAAAACAATATACACAAAACAAACAATTCTGCGATGACCTAGCACCCCTAGGTTATATCTGAAATGTTTTAGTTGCTTAAAAACATTATAGTTTTATGCCATGTGTCAGGCCTGGGGACTGTGACGGAGGGTGGCCGCTAGAGGCCACCATTGTTTAAGCGTGTATTTTGGTTTTGGGGCCTTTATTTTGAAGTAATATTGAAGTATTAGTCACAGCTGAGTTGAGTTTATGTTGAGTGATCCTGTTTGGTTATTGGTTCTTGTCTTTTGTTTTGTGAGTATTTATAGAGTTTTTGTTTTGTGCACTGATGTCAGTCAACCCGGTCGTTACACTTGTTTTGTTTCCTGTCTCCCTTTGTTTTAGTATCCATAGTTATAGAGTTTGGCTCACACGCCAGGTTTTGTGCTTGTTCATTTCTGTTTAAAATAAAAGTGAGTACGATGCATTTCGACTACCCATGGTATCAGTGTGCTTGCCCTGCATGCGAGGAGAAGGGGACCCAACGTGACAGATTGACCGACCAACCGACAAGGGGCGCTGAAATCATGACGTGCTCACCCGAGGAAAAGGAGTTGCTCCTGAGGGAACTGTCCGCACTCTCTCAGGAGCTCATCGCCCGAGATATGACTGCGTATGGCTTCGCCAACTGGCGAGCCCCTCCAACAGCGAGGAAGAAACGGGCAAAAAGGCCTGCCTTGAGTCCCCGAGCAAAGGCGCCGAAGACAGGGGCTCTTTTGATTCCTCCACTGCTCCGGTGCAGCTCAGCTCTCCGCCCCACGAGAGTGAGCTTGCGAGCACCGAGACCACCACACTGTCGAGCACACAGACCACGCTCCCAAGCACCGAGACCGTGTTCGCTAGTACCAAGGAGACCACGACGCTCTTGAGCACCCAGATCACGCTCCCGAGCGCCAACTCCACGCTTCAAAGCGTCCAGACCACGCTCCCGAGCACACAGACCACGCTTACGAGCGCTGAAGCTTTTCTCAGGAGACCCGTGCCGGCACCCCGGAGATGGCTGCAGCCGCCCATGCCCATTCCTCGGCTTCATGTACCAGCTCCAGGTAGCGAAGTCAGGGCAGCCCGGAGCCCTGAACCCATAGACCTTTTAGGCCCTTTAGACGGTCATCAGACTTTTTAGTCGAGCCATTAAGGCCCGTTTTAGCCCGTTAGCCCGTTAGCCCAGCCGCTTAGCCCAGAAGAGGGGCAGTTAGCCGCAGAGGGGTTTTTAGAGGGGCAAGTCACTAGAGAACAGCTTCCCAAGGATTTGGTAGCTGCAGAGGGGCTTCCTGGGGGTTAGGTAGACGCAGAGGGGCTTCCTGAGGGTTTGGTAGCCACAGAGGCACTTCCAGAGGGTTTGTTAGCCTTAGAGGGGCTTCCAGAGAGTTTGTTAGCTGCAGAGGCACTTCCAGAGGGTTTGTTAGCCACAGAGGGGCCCTTAGAGGGACTAGAAGTCACAGAGGGGCCCGTTATAGCCACAGAGGGGTTCATTATAGCCACAGAGGGGTTTTTAGAGGGGCTAGGAGTCACAGATGGGCCCATTGCAGCTACAGAGGTGCCCGTTAGGGCCACAGGAGCCGGGGGCCTTCCCATGAATTTTTTTGGGGGGCTCTGCCAGCTCTGGAGAAGCGATTTGTGAAAAAATGGACCTCAAAGTCATGGAGGAGCTCCTGGGAGGGGCCTCCGCCCAAATGGACAGCAAGGGGTTCCCCGCTAAAGGACTCCCAGGAGGGGGCTCCGCCCCCAAGGACAGTGTGGGGCTCTCAGTAGGGGCTCTTTTGTTTTGTGAGTATTTATAGAGGTTTTGTTTTGTGCACTGACGTCAGTCAAACCGGTAGTTTCACTTGTTTTGTTTCCTGTCTCCCTTTTTTTTAGTATCCATAGTTATAGAGTTTGGCTCACATGCCAGGTTTTGTGCTTGTTCATTTCTGTTTAAAATAAAAGTGAGTACAATGCATTTTGACTACCCATGGTATCAATGTGCTTGCCCTGCATGCAAGGAGAAGGGGACACAACGTGACACCATGAAGTTACATTGCAGCACATCACTGCCATTTACATATGTTAGGTACCCATTGTTTAAACGTTTCATGATTACCTGGGTAATATAAGTGCTCAAAATAATTTTACATTAATGTAAGAACATTCTTTCCTTTTGCAAATAATTTTGGTGATAAAAGTTTTTTTGGCAGTAATGATATGCTTTAATGCTGCAGGACACAGTTCAGAATTTAGTATGAATATTATTTTGGTGATTTTTGGTGAGGCAAGAGGGCAGAGGGCAGAGCATCCTCACAGACCTGCAGGACTGAGAGGATGCTCCAGGACACAGTCCAGAATTTAGTATAAATATTATTTATTGTAAGGAGAGTGGGCAGTACATCCTCACAGACCTGCAGGACTGAGCATGGGGCTCCTCCCTAGACAAGACCCAGGTGAGTGGCATTAAGGAAGGAGCCAGGACTCTTTAAAACATGGGCTTTCCAGTAGGGTGAGAGAGAGAAAAAGAATGAAGGAGAGAAAAGAGCGGCCAAAAACAAGAGAGACAGAGAGAGTAGGTAGTCAGAATTGCCCCTGCTATATTTCAGCCTTAAGTGTGATGGTTTTGCTTTTGTAAACTGTTTTTTAGTTGAATAAAGCTCTGCTGTGCACCTGCTCCTGTGTTCCTGGATGTGTGTTTAGGCTTCCCAGCCTGTGGGAAGCTGCAGTTCTCCAGGCCACATGTGAAATTATATAATTAACACAATCTAGTACAATATCAGTACATTCTATAGTAAGACATGTTGCAGGGCAACTCAAGACATCTTATGGTTTTCATCAGTGATGTGAACTGCTGTGCTTAACTTTTCCATGGAGGGAGTTATCAATCTCCAAAGATCGGATTAATCACAGCATGATTTATCATCACAGACAGCTCTTTCTACCTTCCTCAAAAAAGTCCCATTTGCCAATTTCTTGTTGTTTTCTTTTTAATGGTTTTCATGTGCATCGACAACTACAAGGTAAACGGCACAGATACAAATCCCCGTCAGATCAACTCTAGACAAACTCCATTGTCTTCCACAGCAGCTCTCTGCTGGGGAGGGGGAGCATTACCTGCTCCTCAGCATATGGAATGCATAAGCAATGCAGACAGCAGAGTGACCCAGAGACCTAATAATGCAACAATCAATCCAGACACATTTGTAGGGCTTAGAGGCGTTAGCTTTGATGAGGTGCTGATTCATGGAGGAGCTAGCTGAGGAGCAAGGAGAGAAAGAAAGTACTTAGAGATCTGATTGTACTTAGAGAGGTGATCTATGAGAGATGATATATCATGATGACAGCTGGGAGGACTTTTCTGTTGTGCTATTTCACACTGCACTCACATGCACACAAGCTTACATACACGCAATGCACATCCTTATACTGCCATTGTTTTCCCCAAGCTATGAGGCAGAAAATGATGACTATCTACATGTGTGACTCAGTAAAGGCTCCATTACATAATGCTTTATTATGAGTGTGGCTCTTAAAGTACCCCATAAAAGTATAGTTACAGAAATTAAAACAATCTGTGCTGACTAGTAAATCTATTCATGGCTAAACAATTTGGAAACATCATTGTATCACCCCTTCATTTCAGTCCCACCTGCACTCTAAGTATTCTATGCTACTAGTTATTCTAAGTACAAAAAATTGAGATGCAGATTAGCAACTGTGTATGTTTAAACCACAACCTGACTCTTAGTCCAAAAAGGAGACATCAATTCACCAAAATCAGAAAATTGTTAATATATCAGAACAGCTTGCTCAGTTAGCTGTTGACTTGCATTTACTGACAACTACCCCTTTCACACATGATGAGGAGGAAGTCAACATAACCCCTAATCAAGCTGGATTAGTTTTACCAAAGTAGCTCCAGTAATGTGTAGAGACCGCAGCTCGTCAGAGGCTCCAGCCTGCAGCTCTTCAGAGGCTCCAACCCGCAGCTCTTCAGAGGCTAAGCCACCTTGCCAGCTGCCTGAGGAGGTGAAGTGGCCTAGCCAGCTGCCAGTACCAGCCCTGAGACGGCTCCAAGAAGCTACGCAGCCTAACCAGCCTTCAGTACCAGCTCCACGATGGCTACAGCCTCCCACGCCGGCCCCGCAGTAGCTTCAGCTGCCAGTACTGCTGCCAAGATGGCTACAGCCTCCCACGCTGGCCCCGCAGTGGCTCCTGAAGCTGTGGCTCCCACCCTGGCCCCTGCTCCTGAAGCCTTGTTTCAGCCTGGGGGTCGCTTTTTCCACCGCTTCCCCCGCCACCGCCTTGGAGGGGGCCTGGGTGTCTGACGCTCCGGAGACGCATTTTCGGGGTGGACGGGGGGTTCAGTCAGGGTCCCATCAGAGACCCGGGAAGTTCCCCCAGATACTTTTTGGGGGGACGCTATTGGGGCTCCACCTCCAAGGGGCTCCCTGAGGGGGCCCTTACACTGAAGGTATCAGAGGGGCTCTCCGAGGGGAGCCCGGCCCTGGAAGTCTGAATTTGCGCATCCGCCCTGGATGGGCATGGCTCTTTTGTGACACTTTTGTTGTAAAAAAGTGCTACATAAATGAAATGAATTGAATTAAAGTTCACATCTGTATTAAGACTGAAAGTAAATAAGACCACACAAGCAAACAAGGGAAAATTAAGCTAGTAAAGTTGGCCAATGCCAAATAGAAAATTAAACTAGTAAAGTTGGCCAATGCAACCCGCCAAATGCCAACCAAAATGACAGAAATCAAACTGCCATATGAGAGGTGTTGTCAGTCACAAGACACAAAGATACAAAAACTACAAATATAATTCAGACATTAAGTTAAATATAAAACTCTCCAGCAAATACGTACTACGTATACTATACTATCCACACAAAAGGCTGTGGTCAGTAAAAGAAGTGGATATAAATACTGCAAATAAATTGATACAATTACTGCTGAAGTAGTTTACTAATTAACACAAATGGTGGTTTGCTCTATATCAAATCCATTATTGCACGTAACATTGACAAAAGTAGTCATATTGCACATGATAAGACTACTGCACATAAACTTTGACACTTTTTTTTTTTAAATCGCACGTAATGATAATGATTTTGCATACAATAAGAAATGAAACATCTGAATAGCTGCACGTTATTACACAGATTATTTTGTGGGTTTGTTGCTTGGTTAGGAGTTAGACCCAGTGGGGAGGAAGGATTTTATGCGGGTCAGCACTTATGCGGGTGAGACTGTGGATAAAAGTGGTTAACCACAACACTGTGGAGTGGGTGGTCAGCACTGTTAATAATGAACTGAAGTCTAGACAATGTTCTCTTTTTAACCACACCACTGAGCAAGCTTTCCTGAACAGCTCATTGAGTCTCTTGGTGTCTGCCACTTTCATGCTGCCTTCTTGCTGATGGTCTTGTAACCCATTCCAGCCTTTTGCATGTCTACTATCTTTTCCCTAACGTCCTTTGACAGCTCTTCGGTCTTGCCCATGGCAGTGAAGAGGTTGGAATGGAAGAAACTGATTCTGTGGACAGATGTGCTTTATACACATAATGAGTTAAGATCAGGAGTATCTGTGATTGATTGATTGATTGTAATCTGTGTGCAACTTGGGCACACAGCCAGTCTGTGGGATCCAGAAGTCTGGCTGGGTTGTAGGGGATCAAATAATTATTTCACTCAATGACATGAAAATTAATTTATAACTTTTATGTAACATGTTTTTTTTTTATATTCTGTCTCTCTATATAAAGATGAAACTACCTTATAAATTAGATACTGTTCATTTATTTGTAAGACAGCAAACTTACAAATTCAGCAGGTGATCAAATAATTATTTCCCCCACTGTATTTGGATTATCCTATATTAGTTAACCCTTAAGTAAAAGTAAGTAAATCTCCAAAACAGTTTATTTTAATTAAAATCAAGTAAAATGGAATAGCCGCAAAGACCTCAAGTGACAAGCTTGACAGAGTTAAGTTCACTGTTAATAATCAATAAACCACTGTTAGTTTGACTCCAAGGGGCTAAAAAGAATGTACATTAAACAGTTAAATATGCACAGTTGATGAATGGACATATGACAAAGTTTAAAAGTCCATGAAACTAGTGAGTACCCCCTGCTTTATTTTATATTAGTCAGTTCTCAGAGCACAAATCCTCCCCACATTACTCTGATAGGATGCACCTAATCACCTTGTTTTGACACTCAGAAGATGGGAAATAACACACACTTGGAAGAGTCACTTCCAAGAATACAGTCATCACAAATTTCATCAATAGTTTTCAATTTTGATAACAGTTTTGAAATCAAATGTTTTAAGATGTCTTAAAATTGACCTTTAGCCAAGACACACTTCACAAAGTTGTGCCGGCCACCAACAGTTGAGTGGCGTCCAGTGGCTCTCAGACCTCACAGATATTGGTGGTCTAAATAAATTAATTTTGTCATTTTTGTGAGTTATCTCTTCTGTAACTTATTGAAAGCAGTCATAAGTGTGTTCTAGCTTTGAATTGAAATTAGATTTGTGTTTGTGAGTAGAAATAGAGATATTAGTTTAAATTTACATTCTTAATAGGGACAATGTTGGTGCATCCTGAAGTGTCTGTGTGTAAGTTTGTGCGCGTGCATGAGAGAGAGAGAGAGATTAGTTAAATCACTTCAGTCTCCCTAGAGCATTATGATTTTGAAGTCTTGAATGTGCATTTCCTGCATTCCAGTCTGTCTGCTGTGCAAAATACACACACACACAACCTCACTCTCTCTTGAGAGAAACACACTAAGCCAGGGCTTTCTTCTTTTTCTTAAATTGGTGTGTTTTTGCTGTTGCTCCCGGTAACTGTCTGTGGAACATGTGTGGTTTACCCATCTGCAGGTTTCTGGGAGTTTGGCGTGTTTGACTTATGACTGTAGGTTAGGGAGTGTGTGGGTGTGTGTGGTCGGTTAGGACTCCTCCCTGCCTGGAGGCTCGGTCATTTTGCAGGGGTCGAGGGGCTTTTGTTTTGGAAACCTTAAGGGAAAAGGAGTGAAAGAGAAATAACAGGCTTTTCCTTTTACGTGCCACAGTTGCCTTTACTTCTTTTTCTGTTTGATCTCTGCCGTTTCCCACAGGCCTCAAACAGCTCCGCTGTCTCTCTTCTGTGGGCCTGTCCTGTCACCTCTCGGTTTATTCCCCTTCTGCTTACAGTTTACATACATGTATATTTTGTATAATATTGAGAGAATTTTTTATTTACATTTTTATTTTTATTTAATACTATTTTCTACATAGTACTTTGGCCTACTTTTATTTTATTTTATTTTTTTAACTTTGTACTGTCCACTCTCTGCTGTTACTAAATCGAATTTCCCACTTGTGGGACAAATAAAGGTTTATCTTATCTTTTCTTCTCTTCAATTCAGGAGGCCTTTCTTTAATGTATCTACATTAAACCTAAAACTGCTGTACTTCTTGTACTTTAATCAGTTACTCATTTCAAATGTGACGTTCAGTAACTGCTGTAAATAAAGTACTATGTCAAATATGTGCTTTAAAAGTAGAGAATAGTGGGAGTGTGGGCCCTTAAGCTCGGGCCTGTCACAGTCGTTTTATAATTGCCTGATTTTCAGTTATTTCAACTGATTGCAGATATTTTCCACAGTTGTTGTCTTTTATAATCATATGTTTATGGCAAAATAAACAGAATTAAATTGGGTGTATTTTCATCAGTTGCGGCTTCAGCAAGCGCATGAGCCAATCAGCTCATTTGGCCACTTAAGCTTAGGAAGAACAAAAAAATCTATTGAATTATTGATCTGTTATTGCAGTTGTTTATATGACCATTTTTGTGTCATGCCTAGTGAGGGTGGTCTTCAAGTTTAAGAGCTTAAGAAGTGAGATTCAAAACTAAGTTCAGTGAAAATTAGATGTGGAAATAAAACTGAAGAGTCGCCTTTTTTGTAAACACTCTCATATGTCTAAAAATGTGCAGATTTCTAATACTCTAGATGATCTTAATGCTAACATCCTTTATACATGTGTGAGAGTGAAGCCAAACATTAAAAGTGCAGAGGTGAAAATAAATGCTGTAACAGTGTCCCCAGTCATGTAGTGTTTGCCAGGCCTGATTCATAACCAGTCGAGCTCTCTGTGGTAAGTCTACGTTCAAACTGTGCAGTTGAGAACTAGTGATTTTTGCTTTGTTACAGTTACGAAGTTTAGACAGGGACTCTCATGACAACTGAAGATGAAGTTAGTGTAGCACCCATAATCTTAAAAAAAAAAAAAAAAAAGAAATTTTCATAAAATTCTATATTCCATATAAAGAAGGTAAAAAATTTTACATCTTGAAAATGGAAAAGGATCACACCAGGGTTAACTGGAAACCACTTTTTATTTCAGCTTATACCACCTATAGTATTGTAAAGGTCATGATACCATGGCAAAAAGCCAAAAGCATTCACCCCTGTCTGAACCCCAAATATTTATTAAATTGAACACAGGACAAATATATTTTTGATTTATTAATGGAATATTGTGTGCATGCATGCCTCTGTGTGTACGTGCGCACGCGTGTGTGTGCCTGTATGCATGTGCGTGTACGTACGTGTACGTGTGTGTGTGTGTGTGTGTGTGTGTGTGTGTGTGTGTGTGTGTGTGTGTGTGTGTGTGTGTGTGTGTGTGTGTGCGTGCGTTTGTGAGAGAGAGAAGCACAGAGCAGGTTTTTGGTGAGCGGAATTTCCAGGTGGCTGGGCACAGCGAGCAGGTGGCTGGAGTGTAAAAAGGTCTTTGAACTCTCAGTCTTACCATAGTAACTATAACAGTGTGTTTGTGTGCGTGCGTGTGTGCGTGCGCTCATGTTCATTAGCTGTCTCTGAGCAGGTGTGCTGTTCTTTGTCTGTTGGCCATAAATCTCCCCCTCAGCCCGTGAGAGTCTGGACGAGGGTGGAGATGCTCGGAGCTACGCTGTCCTGACTGGACCCGACTTTGAAGATCAGAGAGAGGGAGAAAGAGAGAGGGAATATGGCACAAAGAAGAAAGAGGGATGAGTCAGGGAGGATATTGAGAAGCAGATAAACAAGTGCACACAAAAACGTCTGAATCCAGTTGGCAACACTTCACTCACATGCGACCTTCCTTCTATGATCACTTTGCGTGGGAGCGCTGACGGGACGCAGGCTCTCGGCCAGTCCGAGCGCAGAGCGGGCACAAGGCGCTCCGAGAATTGCATGCTGGGTCGTTTCGGTGTTTGGCTTTGTTTGTTGGCCTTGGGCTTTCGCTTTGAAAATGGCAGAGGTCATGCTAATGATCGTGTAGTTAGCAAGATGCCTCATTTGCTTTCAGGCCAGCTGCTGCTGCATCTCTTTCACTTCATTTCCCAGAATTCCACAAACTGCTTCTCGTTTATCAGACATTGTTTCTATTTCTGAGTCTGTAAACCGCAGGTAGTAAACAACCAGTGGTGTAATTTATTGCCATGTTTGAAACTGTCTGTTTTTCCAGCAGGATGATAAATGAGAAACCACATAAGCAAGTCTATCTAAGATTACTTAACGACTCCATGTGGTTTGAGGCAAGAGTGAGATAATGTGGACATGGAGTTTGCACAATGCTAGTTGGTGCTAATTGGCTTCCATTACTCGTTAGCCATATTAGCCTTGTAGCTATAGTGCCAAGCTTAAGAAGTTAATCTTGGTCAGCAAACGTTTTTTTTTTGTTTGTTTGTTTTTTTTTGTGTATGCGTTTTCATCATTGACCTCACGGCCTCCCTCCTGGCTGCCCCTGCAGTTCGGTTTCTTGCCTGTTAAGTTAAATGTAGGTCACTAAGCCTGTCCAGTCCTTGGCTGAACTTGTAGAGGGCATCTCTAGCCCCATCCATCAGTGCCCTCTCCAACCGAGCGGCACTAATGCTACATGTAGGTCAGAGCTGGCACCTCGGGCGTTGGAGCTACTGTAAGATCCACAGCAGCCGTTATGCCCTGTGTTGCCAAGGCCACGTGAATCAAGTCCGCCTGCATCCCTCCTTACTGACACTTAAGCCTACTGGCTGCTCTGTAAGATCTGGATTGGAAGGTGGGCCAGTGAGTCTGTCTGTTGGTCTTTAAGGTGCACTGTGTTTAAAAACTCCAACTGACAGAAACTGAAGGAATGAGGAGCAGAAGAGTGAAACCTGTTTGGTGAAAAACCTGCTCTAAAGGAAGGTGTCAAGCAGTGTTTCTGTCCTCACGCTGAACTGGTACACCATGTATATGGTGTACCAGAGTGCATCTCTGTACACTGTCAGGTTAAAGGTGTTCTGACTTTGTAGGAAAACTGAAGAAAAATAAACAGTACTATAGTGTACTGCAGTATCCAACGAAACAATTTGTTTTGTTTTTTTTATTGAAAGAGAAAAACCATTTGTTTCTGTTAAAGTTGAGTCATGAAAAAACCTTTTAATTGAAGTAAAGTTGATCTAATTAAACAAAATCCCTTATAAAAGATTAAAGCAGGCCTATTTGTAATTCTCATTTTTCTTAAATCCATGTCAGTAATCAGGATCCCTTGGTCATCCATGAATATTTATTTTACTGGGGTATAAATGCAAGGTGATAGAGACTTTTGTAATCATCAGAAACCACAACACACTTTTCTAAACCATTTTTTCATGCTGATTTCAGATCTGCTTTTTTTTTTTTCAGTCACATCAACTCTTTGAATTATGAGTAATATTAGATTTGCAATAGACTTGCATGTGTTTTTTATTAAACCGCAGGCACCAATCAAACAACTGTTCCAATATTTTCAGTGTGAAGTCAGATAGGCGCAAACTGTGGCATAGAAATAATGATCAGTGTCAGTCAGCGACCACTGTTGCTTCAAAAACACTTAGCATATGAGTATTATATGCTAATTATACCACTATCATGCAATATACAACTAGCTTCATCACAAAAACTGTACATGCGGGAAAAACTAAACACAGATTTGAAATCAGCATGAAAAATACATCCAAAACCCACATAAACTTATCTCTGATGATTTTGGTCTGTTGACCTGTGTTATACAGCATCTGGGCAGCTGGTGGCCTAGTGGTTAGTGAGTTGCCCCTGCGATCATAAGGTCATGGGTTCAAATCCGAGGACTGCTAGTGGCATATCTGAGGTAAGAGACTGTCCCCACACACTGCTCCCCGGGCTCTGTGTTCCTAGCTGCCTGCTGCTTCACTTGGTGTGGTCACATATGACAAATGGACACTTTACTTTACACATCAGTGTCCAGGACAGTTTGGTAGCTTCACTTCTCAAATTCACCCACTAAACCTGTCAATTAACACATAACATGATTCAGGTGTGCTCTACCAGGCAAATCACTCAAATTTGCTGGTTGTGCTCCCTGCTCTGGGATGTTAGTGATGCCATGTCATTTTAATGAACTGCATTATTCTCAGCTTTATTCTAAGCAATAACATTTCCATTAACATAATCTGTATAATGTAATGAGGAATTATAATGTAATGAGTGTTTGTGGCTGCTTTGGGTAATCCGCTGAGCTGTTTTCTGTGAAGAGGAGCCCTACCTGAGACGGAGCTTTGTGATTTATGAGCACTCAAGACTGTGAACAAAGCTCCGTTCCCCGTTTCTAAAGGAACGTGAATTCGCTGAGGGAAAACAGTCACCCAGGGCTTGATGGGTACACAGGTTCTTGTGTTTCTCCACCTTGAGAAATAGACACTATCTATAGCACATCCTTCCTTAGCATAGGTATGGCAATGCAGATCTCCTGCAGCATGCACATACCCAATGGACTGATTCAGGAGTGTATAGTCAAGCTTCCTTCTGGCCTTTAAAAACCTGCAAACTACTGGATCTTTTGGGATAGCAGATTATTACAGTTGTGTAAAACCTTTACTCTCAATTTTGTTCATTTTTAACAGACCAGCTGCCTTTCAGAAATCGTCCTAAATAATCAAAAGAAATCGTTCTAAATAATCTTATATTCTTTCCTTAACTCTGTTACTTCATGAAGTCCAGAAGTGTGTTGACAAAGTCACAACAGAATGAAAATTTTGATGCATTGCACAATGGGCCTATTCAAAAGTCATATTTTAATCGTTTGGGTGCTCTACTCAAAATTGCTTTTTTACAGAGAGCACTTTTCCTGTACATTTTAATGCACAATTGTTTACTTGTTTACTAATAACATTGCAGTATATAATGATTACAGTATAACACATCTAAGACAGCAAAACCTTGATGTGACTTTGGACCAACTGTTAATCAGATGTTATACCAATAACATTTGATTCATCCAAACACCCAAAAAAACTCACCTTGAGCATCTGAGACGGGTACAAGAACAACTTAATAATATAGACAAAATGATAGAAGATATGAGATAGAAGGCTCATTATATAATTATTGCAAAGGCCAAAATCACAGTAACAATTGAACAGCAGCATATTGTGCAGCCTTAAGCCCTCGACCGACTGCATGTTCAGTTTCTTGTTTTTACAGGAAAAAAATGTTCAGAAAGTTATGAAAGGTTGGCAGCTGCCATACCACATTTGATTCACTGTGCAACCAGTTGTCCATTCTTTTTTCTGCATCAGTTTTCCACTGTACTGTCCATTGACTAAGTGCAAACTGTCAGTCTGCACAATTTGTGTCAACCTACTGTCACCTTTTTTCATCAGTAAGACATTTTGGACCGTTTGCTGTTGGCTTGATGTCATTTGAACTTAAGAAACCCAGTTGCAGTTCCTGACACACTCAAACCAGTGCCTGTGGCTCAATATGTAATTTGAAGGTGCTTCAAATGTCATTTTTCCCTCAAACAGTCTAGGACTCAATTGTCTCAACTCACACAAATCCACCTTTGACCTGTATTATTCCCTTCATTTGCAGTGCCATAGATTGAATCACTTAAGCACAAAAGCATGAGGGGGAGAGTGCTATTATGCTTTTTTATATAACTAGTTTCCACAGTAAAGAAAAGTAATGAAAGGACGCCCTGAGCATTGTTTAAAATATCTTTAATATTAGCAATTTCTTCCACCAGAAAAGCAGGCACCCCACTAATTGTGTGCTGCTGTGCACAAAAAAAAGAATGTTGCTAGCACAAAAGATAAGTAGCCCATGTATCACGATTTTGCTAAAGTATAGTTAATGCTTAGCAGCTGCTTAGAATAAATAAAATAATATTATTCTCAACCAGTGGTCAAGGAAATAAAATGTGAACAAAAATGTAGTGTTATCAGATGTAACCACACATGTGAGCCACTTTCTAATCAATCAGTGTGTGCTTTGTGGGCTGATCTGCTGTGTAAAAGTGGAATCAATTAAAGGTTAGTCTATTTCAAGGGAAGACCAGGCAATCCTACAATTTATATATAATTTTTAAAAATAGGTTGACTTACTCTGATGCTAATAATTGATGCAAGATATAGCACACTCCCCTTCATGGTGTTATGCTTACATGATCCAATCTAGGCACTGCAAACGAAGGGAATAATATATAATGCCATCTCTCACATCCTGCATAAGACCAGTAAAAACACCCTCATGCATAAAACACTCTCATGAATATGGCCAGTAAAAACAGGAACTACGCGTGACTGCTATTTGTAGACTACAGCTCAGCTTTCAATACCATACCTCCAAACTGAGGGACCTTGGAGTGAACACACAGCTCTTTAAGTGGGTACTGGGTTTCCTCACAGGCTCAGTGGGCAGCTGTGTGTCCAAAATGATCACCTTACTAGCAGTGTTGTGTCGATACATGCTGCATATCGAGTCATGCTACCAAGCCGTTCTGCGCATGTGCAGTTTCACTTTGGATTCATTGCCACTCCCATAAATCTGTTGGGGAGTAATATCTTAAATGCTTTTTCAATTGTTACTTTCGACATGTACACATGGACCTTTTTTGTCCCTACACGTTGTCTTCAGTACACAATGTAAAGGCATATGAGCGTATGTCGCTGCTCTAGGGTAATAAACAAACTTTTTTTGTCTTCGCTGTTATTCATTGTCGTATTTTTTTACTTGTCCTTGATTGACAAAGAAAATCCCTCAGAAATCTTAATTTCCTTAGCTCTTTCATCCACATCTTTAATAGGTAGTTGCACAATATGTGAAAGTACATGAGAGTGTTATTTAAACATATAATATTCTTGCCAGGGGTAGAATTAATATCGATAGACTGTGCTGTTGATTCGCGCTATGGTAGCATTTTCCAACAAGGCTGCATGAATGGTCAGAACACTGGAGGTTCCACAAGGTTGCATGCTGAGTCCCCTGCTGTACACACTCTACACCTATGACTGTGTGAGGACTCAAAGCTCCAACCATATTGTGAAGTTTCCTGACGATACAGTGTTGCTCAGTCATATCTATAACAATGAGTCGCCCTACCTGAAGGAGGTAGAGAACCTGATAACAGGTGTCACTGCCTACAGCTGAACAGCAGCAGGACAATGACGCTGGACGTGAACTACAGGAAGCAGAGAGAGAGAGAGAGAGAGAGAGAGAATGTCTTTCAAGTCTGTATATTGTTCATAAATACCTACAGAAAAACTGCCTCTAACACCATGCCCCAAAAGTTCGCCCCACAACCAATAATAGATCATTAACTGCTGTCTCACTGTTAATGTTGATGAATAGTGGTTAAAAAAACAATCTTCTCACTTTCTATAAGACGATTTAGTTCAGCATGAAAGACATAAAAGAATTAGCTTAAATGACTATTGTTTAGAAGTAGCCATTCTCCAAGCGGTAACACTGACGATATAATTAGTTTATTTTACTGGCGTTCATAACTGTAACTGTAATCAGCTGATGAAGGCTCTGCAGCAAAATACCTGTAATTTTGGCATATTTGGCAGCGTCTGCCTAAAGTGGCAATTTTTTTTTTCTCTTGCAGTTTCTCTGCGCCCCCTTTACGTTTTCTCTCTCCATCTGAATGCACGGACAAGTCAAGAAAAGAACCAATGGGCTGCAGAGGAGTGTTTCACTCCTTTGCAGACGTTTTTTTTGAACGCGTTACACAGGCACAGGGACCAAAGCGAAAGGAGTGAAAGTGACCGTTCTGTCATACTAGAACACACCACAGGACACAGTGTGAACAGCACGAAATTCCTCCTCTGCATTTAACCCATTCACCAAGTGAAGCAGGGGGCAGCCAGGAACA
>JBBJLS010008805.1:0-16025 GCA_037577275.1 Bryconaethiops microstoma
ACACACACACACACACACACACACACACACACACACACACACACACACACACACACACACACACACACACACTATGTCTCTCGGTGGGTCTAATAATGCTACATAAGCATTAGCAGTCTTCATCACAGACACAGAATTAGATGCATATTGATGTTCACTGCAAAGCTTGATGTGTTTTGAAGTCTCTGTGCGCATGCACATGTGAGCGTGCTTCTCTTTTCTTGGTGAGGACAAAAGTTTGATGTTCTAAGAACATACTACAGCACCAAATATAAGAGTAGTAATGAAACCCCATAACAATAATGATGAAAGAGTGTGTCTGTGTGTCAGTGTGTGTGAGCATGTTCGCTCCCTTTTAAGACCTCCTAAGGGCACAGACTTCCACCCAAGCTCTGATCCACAAGGCCAGATTTTATCATGTGGCTTCATTACTGAGATTCAGTGTATCTGTATCCATATACAGGAGATGAACTTTTGACTGATTATGTCTTATGTACAGTGTGTAATGTACTGTTTTCTGATGTTGGGCTGCCTGATTAATAATCTCTCAGTGCTGATATGATGCTTAGTTCTTGTTACTGAAACTGAAAGACTGGGTAATAAAACTTCAGGACATATAGTAGAATTCAATCTCTATCCTGACTCCCTTACTAACGAGAAGAAAACAGAGCAAAATCTTCCAGTCAGAACAAGATATTTATAAACCAGCTCTCATTAATTTTATTAATGCAATGTAAACATAATCTGATACTGTAAAACCTGGATACATTCAGAAAGTCGTGTGAAACTGGATTTCATTGAAACTGCAATAAAGCTCGATCAGCTAATCACTGCACATTAAGCTCAATGTTTAATGAAGGTTAATCTATGAGCCTGGTTCTGTCTCACAAGTGCTGCTCTAAATACTGTAGAGGGTCATAGTCATACCTGGAGCTGCAAGGGGTCTGACATCCCCCCTCGCTACTCTCAGTCCGCGCGCATCATCAGCGCGAGGCGTGATTGGCTGAGCGCGCGGCAGTGTCGTAAGCAGAAGATTGTAGAGCTGCGGCGAGCTGCCACCCAGTAAAGTGCAGGCGAGCTGTCCAGGGTGCTGAAACATGAACCAAACTGCTGGAGCGTCCAACCAGTGCCGGAGGCGCTCCTCCAGCGACATCAAGGTAGGAAAAATCACTGTTTATGATCAAAATATAGAAACAGTAAACCTGTAAGACGTCTGCAGTAAGACGTCTGCACGTTCATCTTATGATATTTCAGTAGCAGCTGCAGAGAAGAAGCGCTACCTGTGTGCAGTTTTAGCCAGTGAAAGTTATCAAAACAGACTAAAAAACTAAACTAAACTACAAAAATGCCATTTAACGTTTTAACTCCTATAATAAATCGTTCGCTTCACACTAAACCTCCAAAGTTTTATCTTTCTACCACCTCTTGAATAGTTTCGTGAAAATATCCATCAGAATTAAACTTTCTGTTCCAGTTTTGGTATCAGGTCATCACAGCAAGGGCTGCTACTGAAGTAAGAGCCATATACTAAGAGACAGATTAAAGATTTAACCGGGTGAAGGACAAGCAGCAGTGCTCCCAAAGGACAGTGCTGAGTGCTGTCCATAGAGTTTGATTCAATGTTTAATGAGATTTGGACTTAAATTCACTGAAAGGATCCACATATTTTTATAGATCTTTTTTGCTTTTTTAATTTTTTTATTTTTATTTTAAACTTTGGGATTTCGTTTGGGATTTACTGATGATTTAAGTAGATGTTTTTTCAGTCTCTGAAAGGATCACCTCTGTGTTCAATAAACAAATGTTTATTGAAAGACAATGGAATGTTTTCACTATTTAAATGTAAACTGAAAATACATTTATAAGTAGTAAGTTGCAGCAACTTTTCATTTAGACATGGTTATTAATGGTCCTGTGAATGTGTTAAATCTTCCTTAAGTTATGATATTCTTGTGTACACTGTCCATCTAATCGGGTTTTATGCTGTTTTACTGTCCGTGTTGTATGTTGTCCATAAACTTGGTCAGAAAGTGCCTTGTGCTTCTTACAGAGAAGAGTTCTTATCTCAACATTTGGAAATCCATTTATTTTATTATTTCAGTGAACTGAAGTAGTGTTTCAGACAAGAAATGTGTGTTTTTCACACCACTTCATGTTAAGAATTTGTCTAAAATATGTAGTCATAGCAGTATTAGATTCTAAATAATGAAAGACCAAATTGTTTTCTTAGAGAATCAATCACTTACATACATTTTCAGATTCCTATGTGTAAATAGTACAATTAGAAACTATTAAAAATGTTGCAGGCATCTTTAAACCTTTAGACTCAATAAGTGAATATGTATATATGAATGGTGCAGTTGGTGGCCAGGCAGTTCAGGAGTTGCCTTTTGTGATTGAAAGGTTGCGGGTTCGAATCTCAGTAGCATCACAGAGGTACCCTTGAGCAAAATACCGTCCCCACACACTGCTTCTAGGTGCTGCATGTCTGGCTGCCCACAGCTTCAGTTGGTGAATGGGTTAAATGCAGAGAAGAAGTTCTTACTGTGTACTGTGGTGTGTTAATGTGTAACACAAATGGTCGCTTTACACTTTAATTTTTTATGTTATATACATGGTAATGGAAATTGGAAATGCCCATGTGCACCTCCTTCCACCTCCTTAGTTTTAGTTTCTAGTATTTTGATTGAAGGTATGGTATCCTCATCTCTGTATACATCTGCACTGATGCCTCTCTACACATGTTGTCCATATGTACACTGTTCATGCACCACTAGCATAATAGAGTCATTGAAAACTCAGAGGTGGTTTCCTTTGTTTGTACTCCTCACTGGGATCATGTCACAAAGTGATACTTTCGGCATTACCATTGCTTATCTTTTAACATCACACCCAACAAACATGCATTAACTTTAGTCATACACAGAGTGGTAGTAGAACAGTTGTGTGTGGACCCAATGACCAAAAAAGTCACAGGTTCAGAACCCCACTTTCTACCATTGTATCCTTGAGGATGATACTGTCCCTGTAATCAATGATTGTAAGTCGCTCTGGATAAGGGCATTTGCCAAATGCCCCTTTGCCGTACTCCGCTGCATAGCAGATTTATTGAAGTGAGGTCTGCTGTTTTATCAATGCTAAATTAACACATCAATAGATTATGCTTGACTTGGGTGCTGGCATTTCTTAAAGACAGCTAAAGACAGTAGTAATCCACTTGTGATGCATTTTGTTGCTACTGAAGGGGTAGACCCCTCCAAATAAAGTGTTAAGTTCAGTAATAGTTCTCATTAATGCAAGTTGGCCCAGGCATGTGCTGGAGCTGACACTTTCCTTTTGCCACATTAGAATCCCTTTACTAGGGAATACTGGGCAATGGTGGTTTTTAAGATTATTTGCTGACATTTAAAATGAATCTGATATGTAGCTGCCTGTAAGTCATGTTTTAATGGGATTCCTGAGGAAATCAATACAAAACATGTGTAATTTGCTCTGTGTTAACATATTAAACATTACTACCAATTCATGTAATAATCATAACCCAATTAAAATGGCATGTTTTTCAGTGCCAGTAGGCCTAATATCATTCACAATCTCTGAGGAAGACAGAAAGAGAGAGAGAAAAAGAGAGCGTGAGAGCAAAAGAGAGAGTGTAAAAGAGAAAGAGCAAAGAAGAGTACATGGAGAGACATCTCTACACACAGCTTTAGAAAAGTGTTTAATGGAATAGTTCTATTTCTCTCTCTCTCTCCTTCTCTCTCTCTCCTTCTCTCTTTCTCTCTCTCTCTCTCTCTCTCTCTCTCTCTCTCTCTCTTGCTTTCTCTCTCATTCCCTGGGGAAATAAAGATGAGGAGCAGCCTCAGGCTTTTATTTTATATGGTACCACATCATCACATATAACAAATACACAGTCTTCACGACTACCTGTTGCCTTGATCAATGACAAATGTCTTACATCTACATAAACTTAAGTAACAACACATATTTTCGGTATTCATTTTCAGTATTCATTTGACTTGCCCTGTCTTCTCCTTAAAATTCACGAAGGCACAATTAAACTATACAAAGTGATAATTTAAACTTGTCTGCATAATTCATGTTAGTATCAGTCACTGTCATTTTTTGCTTCTGAATTATCCTCAGCTTGTGTTTCATTAAATTCTACCTTTTGTAATGCTCTAATGATAAAGATATCGTGTGTAAAATATTAGTTGCTCACTGACAGAGGACTCATGTCGCTGAATAAATGTCTCACCTGACCTTCTCTGGTTATTTAACTGCACCCTGAGCCTTAAACCCTTATCCTCCCAAAGCCCATGGGAGCCTAACAAAAGCTCCAAATGAAACTGAAACAATGGCAGAATTTGTGAGTGCTGGAGTGGAGGGCAGAATCAGAATCCTCTTATTCTATTTTCATAAATCCTCATTACTGAAACCCAGAAGAAATGAATTTGACTTCACAGGGTAAAAGTGTGTCTAGTACTGCTTTGATGACAGTGTCATGGAATCTGCCATCATCTTAATGATATAGTCAGTAACCAGGACTTTTATCTTGGATTTTAAATATACTGATTCTGATTATAAATTGATCCCCTTAGTGTGCATATGCCAGATTTTTAAAATCATAATCTTTCATTTCAGGTAATATAGTTATCACTATATACTAAACTGGACTCACATATACTAACTGAAATGGCTGTTTTCATTGTTTTTTAATCAAATCTATTTTTATCATGTTGTATTTTTGTATCGCATCCTACATAGTGCTGTTTTACATAAAAAATGAGTACGATCTGATATGGGCTTCAACCATTCAAGACATTTTAGGCAATATGCTGAAAGACAGCTCAAATTCATTTTTTTTTTAGCATATCTGATTAGAGTAAGACAGATTTTCTGCAGTCTGAATGACATAAAGCCACATAAAATCTGACTTTTTCCTATCAGATTCAAGCCAGATTTGTAGATGGTTTCAAATCTGATGCAAAATCTCTGAATAAATGACAGTTTGGATTCAGTTTTCTTCAGTCAAGGTTTAGGTAATGTTTTTGCAATATGTGTGAGTATGTATATATAAATAGATAGATTGATAGATAGATAAATAGATAGACTCCCAAAACAGAAGTATCTATCTTTATGAGGGGTTTAGACCTCCTGAAATCCACCACCATCACTTTGTTAGTCAATGTTTGTAATTTCACAGTGACCATTTCAATAAACATTTGAACTTAAAGCCTCAATATTATGGATAGAGCTATTAATCTTTTAGATAATATCATTGTACTCAAATGTCATTTTAAATTACTACTTCAAATGTACACAAATCTAGTTCTGAAGGAGTGGTGTCCAACACATTTCCTCACTCACTAAATCACTAAATAGGTGAGTTGAACCAGGTGTGTTTGTGTAGGGAATTCACCAAACTGTGCTGGACAACAACCGTCCAGGACTGGATTTGGGCAACCCTATTCTAGTTATACAAAATGGATTGTTCAGCTGGTTTTAGTCATTAAGGAAAGATAAACACAAGCAGTTCCCTAGTCAGCATACTCACATATGTGCATTTATTATAGCAAATAATATGAACATGTGAAGAAATCATACTATAGTCCGACCATACAAATCAGATTTGGTAACTTGTAAATGTGAAACTTATAAACTCCGAAAACTCAAGTCTAAAAGTCAGATTTAAGAAACAAATCTGATTTGTCCTGCAGTGTGAACAAATGCTTAACCCCAGAAAGTATGTTTTTGTCATTGTTTGTAATGGTATACATCAGTGACTAATTTTGATAGATGCATGATTGTAATTTGGTGTAAATTCGTCAATTAAACTCCAATTAAAGTCAAATTAAACTAGAATGAAGTCGTCCCTTAATTATTCACAAAGAGTAAAATGATTAAATATACCTGAGAGGGAAAAACACATGCATGCACATACACAAATAACACACTGTTAGGCAGGACAGGGGAGTTTGCTCAGTTGCTTCATATTTCACACACACACACACACACACACGTACACACACACACACACACACATGCACTCACATACACACACACATATACTCACATCTATAGAGACTAAAGGAGAAACTGAACAAACAAGTGAAACAGAGCAGCTGGAACAACAATAGAGACATGCAATGAAACCTTGAAAACTTGAAAACTTGAATCATAATCTCAACAGAAAAGTTCCAGCTATATTGCAGGGAACACTGGTCGAATTAGTACCAGGATTTACCAAAAATATTGGAAAACAGAGCACTTTCAATAATCTTCCGATGTCAAAAAAGTATTACAGTACTCAAGCATTGCTAATGCCTCCATGGAAATTGCAACATATGGAAGCACCAAACTAGCATTTGCATATTTTCACTTTCCCATACATTAATTTTATTCATAGCAGCTCCTAACTTTGATTACAAAACAGTAAAAAATTATCAAATCCATTACACACTGGAGAACATTTAAAATGGCAGTTTCAGCAAAGCAAGACCAACCCTATCAGTGTTTTGGAGTAGTCTGGTCCATTCATTCGTATAGAAAACTTTGTTGTTCTCACATTTACCTAATTTAGACACTCCATAAGTCCATCCATCCAACTTGCAGTATCTGTGCTTCAGTCCAAAGGTCTAAAGAGAAGCAGAAATGCTAAATGAAAGAATTTGTGCTAATCAAGCTTTCAGTTTACTGATCTGATCCTTTCTGTAGAAAGATGAAAGCATACGTGAAGCTGAAAAGTGACAAATGTGAAGAAGAAAAAGACAGTACAGGTGATGGACTGGTTCCGATAGAGAGGACAGCAGCCAACACAGCAGCAGCTCTTGATCATTAGTGTCCTTTAAAAGGTGTGAGAGAAGGAGGAGATGAGGCTCTATGGAAATGAACAAAATGAGCAGTGGATGAAAGATTAAACACATGCCTGTCACTAGGAGAAATGATTCGTGTCCCATCATTGCCTTTAAATAGAACAGATTATTTTCTCTGTATTGTATCTGTGTTTAAATGTTCAGAGCCACATTTGCGGCCCACAGCAGTGAGGAATACACATACGTCGGTATTACACACATACACAGAAAAATGGTATTTGCTGTGTGTTCTCAGCCATGTGTATAATTTCATTAAAAAGACATAAGAATAAGCCCAAAAGGAAATTTCACTGCTCAAATGTTGATTCAGGAGATTAATGATTAATGATAACTCTCTTAAAATTCATTATCATAATATATAACAGTTATTAATGGCATTAAAGATAAGGAGGCTCTTAGTCTTGGCTGAGTTCATACTGAGATTTCTGTTTTTAGTTATTGATAAACATGAAAATTATTACCTTAGCAAATATAAGCATATGTGAAACATTTAGATTTAGATCTCCACTAAAACTCAAAATGAAACATGTGAAACCACTGGAATCTTTTGGTCAGGAGGATTATCTGAGCTGCAAGATTATCTGTTTGTTCATCTGATGTCATTGTTTAGGAGAAACAATCTGGATTAAGGAGATTTACTTATTTATTTACTTATTTACACTTTCTGAAACTGCTTAATCCTCACTAGAGTCTCAGATACCCAGGGTCAACGGACACGAGGCAGGGACTCACCCTGGGCGGGTCTTTATTTGTTTTTTTTGTTTGTTTGTTTGTTGTTTGTTTGTTTCCTTGAAAAAAGGCTACATCTATCAGTTGTTTTTACCACTGTTTACATGTTCCGCTACCTTAATTACACATTAATCTTATCAGGTAAAGATTACATCTCTTGTGTTTCTGTTCCAATCTTTGTGCTTCATGCCCAAGCTTCGACATTCCCACTTTTCTTGATGACAGCTGTAGGGTGTCTGTGTGTGACTGGTTCTACCTGGCTCTACATTAATGAAACATTAACACACTGACTGAACAACAGAATCACCAGATGTCAATCCCAGTTCTTAGTTCTCAGCAGGTGAAATTTCTGAAATGTGCTCCCAGTCAATGGAAGAATGGGTCTCTTTCTCATGAGACTGTAATCGTTACCTGTCAGGATTAATGCTGTTATTAAGACCTCAAAATGCTTTAATTTATAATATTAATGGTTTTTATTCTGTACAGTAAATTTATATTACATCAACACAATTTGCCATATGTACTGTAAGTAAAACTAAAACAAGGATTCTCAAACCAGTCCTCAGGGAATCCCTGACGGCCTGTTTTGAACTACAAATAACATTTACGTAAGAGATTTTGTGTCAAAATAACTTCTTAATCATTTGATTGTGTGTATGTATGTGTGTGTGTGTGTGTGTGTTTGTGTGTGTGTGTGTGTGTGTGTGTGTGTGTGTGTGTGTGTGTGTGTGAAAAGTGCACTGATGTAATTATGTATGCAGACTCAAAGAGTAAAAATAACTTCCCATGACCATGATGAATTGGCCTATTAATGTTCAGTGTGTTAGTTCACCTCCAATAATTATTCTCAGAGTTCATTCCAGAGGCATATGAAATTACAACTCTTACGTTCGTTAATTCTTATTCAATCTTTCATAAAGGACTGCTACAACCAAGGAGTGCAGTGTTCCGTATTTGTAGTATCTGCTGTATCCTGTAGATAGCTTTAAGTGAATATGATTGAATGTGGTTTTTTTTCTGAAAATGAACAGGCCACCCTTGAAAGAGAGAGACTGTGTCAGTGTGAGGCGTGCACAAACAAAACTAATCATTCCGCAATCTGCAGTCTTACTCATCAAGTCACAATATACCCAAGCTTTCTAACATGCTGTTGAATTGTGGGACTGATTACAGCATACGATGGTGTAATTGCATGATTGTGTACCGGTATGATTACACTCAGATTTTGTGGAGTGTGATTGTAGGCAGGTATGAGTCCACTGGGTCTGAGACAGTGACACTTAGCAGACCAAACCATCGTGCATCAGGGAGGGTGTCTCCGAGTGAAAGCTCAGAGAGAAGGAGCTCTGGCCTACTTTCCACTGTGTGATTTACTCATATTTATAGCAGCAGGGTCCTCTCCTGAGAATACATACAAAATGCTTTACTGCAAAGAAGGCGCAAAGAAACAGTGTTGAGAGACAGACAGAGAAAGAGAGAGAGAGAGAGAGAGAGAGAGAGAGAGAGAGAGAGAGAGAGGAAAGAGAAGAGAAGAGAATAGGACAGAGAAGGACAGCGAGTGATTTGTTCTCTTGTTTTAGTTACATTACTTTCCTGTAAATACCTCCTGCTATGACTCTTAAGCATGGATAAATGGATGGAAAGTGGATACATAAAAAAAAAAAAAAGATGATCTGAAGCACTAAAGTTACATATGCAGTATTTCTGGTGACTGTCTCTGGCATCTGGCAGATCAGACAGAAGCAGTTTATATAAGTTATTATTACACCACATTATCTCTTATGTCATTACTTTTATGTAATATTTGCTTCTTGTTTATGTTTTTTTCATTTACTCATGCCTTTATACTTTTATGTCTGGTAGATTTTTGTTGATCTTATTCTTTATTGGTTGCTGCAAACTTTTACATACACAGTTGTATTAAATCCAAATATAACCAGTACTGATTTATGTCACTAAAATTTGAATTTTAAATCATGTTTAGGATTCACTGACATGGCAAGCAAGTTTCTCACTAAACAGTAAAAGGACCTTTTTGTAAAGCAGTGAGTTATGAAATGTTACGTCACAACAAAGTGAAGAACAATCACTATAATGCATCAGATAGATTAGAAAAGTACAAAAAAATATGATATAATAAAATATACAAATTTCCAACTAATGGTTTTAGTTATTATTAATAATAATCACGTTAAGGTATTCTGTCAATAAATATGTATTGTTAACAGTGGACTATAATGGTTTTCAATATTAGTTGTCTGTGGTTGGATTATGTTGGTATACAGTATGTTGGTATTAAGTTGGTATATCAAGTTTTTTCATGGCTCAGTCAATCAAGTTTCACAGTTGTCTATAATTATTAAGTCTCAATACTGAAGCCATTAGAAAATGATACAATACCAAGTCTCAAGTAACTGATTTTATTTTTGCAATAAGCAAAACAACTAACATTTTTATATTGTGTAGAATATAGCAATACAACACACACACACATATACACACACAAGTAATTTCAGCTTATTAGTATTTCAGTGCTTATAAGTACGACAAGCCAAAGACACTACATATACAATGTTTTTTATTTTTTACTTGCATCATGCAAGTCCATCCTGTCCCATGGATTTGTTTTCATCCACATCACATCTAATGTCCTCTTTAGCAATGCATCTGGGGAAGTATCTTCTAGAATGCTTTATTCAACCTTGGCAGTGCTTAGCAGTATTATCTTACCACCCAGCATTCTTAGCATCAAGCATAAATACATGGTTATGTGAATAACAATCATAAATCCATGGCCATGCAAATAAGAATTATTCTATAGGGTTGCAAACCACAGTGACTGCAGTGGAGGGGTGGAATGCCAGATTACTCCACACCACAACAACAGAACACCACAATTGGATATTTTGATATTTGCCAGCTTGTGCCATTGTTCTCTGTTCTATTTTATTATATCAACTGAAATCAGGACCAGCTGTTTGCTATAATCTACTCATATATTTATTTTGCAGTATTATTTATGTTGATTAAATTTAATCATATATCAATAATGTATGAAGTTGCAGCAATTAAGTTTTGGACCTACATTAAACAGTTCTGAAAACAGTATGTAAGCATGTACGGAATGGGCTCTAAATATGTAAAGTTTTGCCTCTGATGAAGTCTGAGTGAGAAAAGGGTTAGGGTTATATATGAATTTTGATACACAAGGTCACTGAATGCATTTCATGTAAAAGCAATAAAAATCAATCCAAAGTTTAGCCAACTGTAACACCTTGGCTACCCATATTTATAAATAACAGTTCTGGATGTGAGAGTCCCATCTAAAGATGTGGGAATTCTAGTAATACCAGTAATTTCAGTAATCCTAGTCATTTTCTGTGAAATGGGACATTAATTAAATTATTTTGTGTAGAAAAGTCCCAGTTTATTTGCAGGTCTAGCGGACTTTTGCTCACTTTGCAGGAGTTCTAAAACTCATACTATCGCTCATTTTCAGCTCCCAGTACCCACTAGAGAGAGTAGGGACCCTTCACCAGAAAGTGCTGTAGGCAGATGATGCAGACAGTATAAGAAAAGTTGCTTTTATAGTGTGTTGATGTGAAAACAGCTGTGTCTGCTTTGTTGTAGTGATTTATTATTGCGACAGCAACTACACTGAGCCTATTGCAAGTGTGTTATATAGACCAACATATGCCATATTTAGAGCTCTAAGGTCAAATCATATTCTAAATTAATCCATAACATTACACTGGTTTACATTTAATGATGTTAACAGTAGAGCAGAATAGTAGTAGGAGAACAGGCTTTTTGGAATGGCATGTCGACAGATTAACATCCGTCAACATGCCATTCCAAAAAGCCTGTTCTGTACTACTTTCTGTGAGGATACAATAGCAGTGATGTAATCTGGGGTCGTCTGGTGTTTCGGGTCTTTTAACATCAGACACACTCACCCATGCGACCCAGCTGAGGTTGACTGAGCCTCAGCTTGTACTCCAGCAGCAATTTCCCATGGAAAAAAAAAAACTAAACAGAGATTTAGATACAGAAGCAATGTGTGTGTTTGTGTATGTGTATGTGTGTGTGTGTGTGTGTGTGTGTGTGTGTGTGTGTGTGTGTGTGTGTGTGTGTGTGTGTTAGATTTGATGTTGATTAGTTTTAATTGACTTTTGTAAGTAAAGCAAAAAACAGGGATAATTTGTAAGGAGCAGCAAAACCATTTTAATTTGATTATTGATTCTGATATTAAGGTTGGAATTAGACTTAGAATTTGAATTACAGTTTCTACAGTTAGATATTTCGATACAGAACATGGACCATATGTTTGTTTTCATGCATTGAGATTGTATAATATGTGTTGACATACAGATTGGGAGTTATGTAAGTGTTGGGTGTTCTACAGCTCGTACTCAGATGATAATCCTGCTCAGCGAACACATTAATCCCACACACTCCTCTCAAGCTGGCCAAAGTGCAACCCACACTTCCACACCCTGGCATGATGTGTGTGTGGGGGACGGGGGACAGGGGGACGGCGGAGGAGCATGGCCGGGGGCGGGGGGTGAACGTTCATTGGACACATAGTTTTTCCTCAGTTTCACTGATTGCACTGATTCAACACAAATGCACTGATATTATTTACCAGAAAAAGTGTGTCTCTTACAGTTGCCTTACTATAAAATTACACTCATTATTTAAATTTCTCAAACAAAATGTGTCATTAATCATTAAGCTTTTAACTTTTATGGATCCAAAACATGTAGTACATGTGTAAAAAAGACTGGAATGTTGTGAAAACTGTGTCCATGAAATATGAAGTATATACAGTCAACTGACAAGGAAAAACCAACATAACGTGTCATTTGCGCCACTACAAGCTGCCAAAATACCTTCAAGGTAGACCTGTACTGCAGGAATGGAGGAGTACAACAATGTAACAATAATGACATTCCCTCTAATGGTGCTTTGATGACAGCACTGTCTGACACATCAGCACAAAATCTCTACTATCTGCAGAAAGCAACTGTGTATGATTTACATTATTATAATACATGAAAACATCAATGATTCCTGAATGGAAGCATTGTCATCCTGAAAGAGACTCTCCTTAGGATACAAATGGGTCACCATAATGGATCAATTGATTTGCAATATAGTTGCAAATCAATTGACTCTTCCCTCTGAGGTTACCAGCTGATGAAGAATAGTGCCCCCCAATACCAAAACAGAAGCACCGGAGACCCTTATTGTCAAGCATTTAGGCCTGTACCGATCTTTTAGTGTACATGGTACTTATGGTGAAGAATGATGGTAGGACAGTTCTTGAGTTCTTGATGACAGTTTGATTACGGTCTGCATTGACATTCTTAGTTATCCGAGGAACAGCTTCTCCTCTGTTTTTCTATATATATCACATTAATGTAGGAACAACTACAGTTTCAAGCCTTGTTTACTAATGCCTTCCCACTGATGTGAATGCTGATATCCCTTTTTTGTCACTGCTCCTACTGAAACACCAGCCAGTTGAACAGTCTTTGTGATTGAAGCTTCTGTCATCCATGTCCCATGAAGGCATTCTCTTTCAAAGTCACTTAGATCTTTTCCTCTTGTCATCTTGATCCAAAATCAATGTCAACTGGGCCTGATCTGCATGTTTATAGATACCACAGAGCAGGGTGTTAATTATTTCATTTTATCAAGCGGTACACCTGTCTGGTGTTTCTCCACTCATTGATTCAGGTTTCAGCTTAAATTTCACCTGTCAAATTATGAGGATCTGTAAATCACATGGGAACGACTGCACGAGCATGTCGACTCCAGAAATAACCTTTTAAATGCTGTGCATTAACTGATATTTATGTTATGTCACTTTAAGATAAAAGGTTTAGATTTATGTGGTGAAACATAACACATTCCTAATTTGCATTTATACAGTAATTATTTAACGGTTGACCTGTGTGAAAATGTGTTATTTACCCTGTGTTATTTAAAAATGTAGCTGTATAATGTCTGTTGTTACGCTTAACCGAGTAGCACCAGTCATTTATAAACACATTTCAACACAATATTTCAATCCCTAAGCTTCAGTTGGTTGAGCAAATCAAATGTGATCCTGTTTGCTGCTGCTACTGTGTGTTTGCTGCTGTGTGTGTGTGTGTGCTGATAACACAAACAACAGTAGTCTTTAATAGAGCCCAGTGTGTGGATCCCTCTAGCTTATTATTCCACACAAACAGAGAGAGTGAGAGAGAGAGAGAGAGAAAGGGAGAGAGGGAAGGAGAGAGAGAGATTAGTTTCCTTTTAATTTACAGAATACTACTAAAAGTATTTCTGCTAAAAAAATGTTCCCCTGGCAGAATTTGAAATGTTTCCATAAAATGCATAATCATTGTTCTTAATCGTTATTAGGTTTGATGCAATGCTATGTCAGTGTCTGACAGTGCAAATGTCAGTACTGTGGAGGCTTGGTATGTATGTATGTATGTATATATATATATACATTATTATATATATATTATTATTATTATTGTTATTGTTTTATTTTTTTAGTAATTAAAAAATACAGTTAAGAGCTACAACATTAACACTACCGGCCTGATATTGCTTTGGTCCACCTCATGCTGCCAAAACAGCCCTGACCTATTGAGGCATCGACAAGACCTCTGAACATGTGCTGTGGCATCTGGCACCAAGACTGTAGCAGTAAACCCTTTGAGTCCTGTAAGTTGTAACAGGGCTTAAAGTTGCTGGGGACTCCATAAATCTGACTAGTTTGTCCAGCACATCCCACAGATCTGAGAATTTGGAGGCCATTTTGATGCATTGTGAGTTCTGATGACTTTCTATCATAGTCAGCATTACACATTTTTAGCTGTTTGGGATTGGCACAGAACCGCCTTTGCTTACCACAACACACATCAATGAGACGTGGGTGTCCATGAACTTACCTTGTAACCTTGAACGTTGAACATGTTGCTAGTTCACTGGTTGTCCTTGCTTAGACCAGTTTTGGTAGGTACTAACTATTGCATACCAAGAGCACGCCACGAGATCTGTTGTTTTAGAGATGCTCTGACCCAGCCATCACTATTTGGCTCTTGTTGAAGTCACTCAGAACTTCACACTTTATTTTTCTTGCTTCACTTGCTGCCTAATATATCCCACTCTTGTCAGTGGTTTTAGTGCTGTGGCTAATGTGAGTATATTCTCAGTGGCACTAGATTGTTTCGGAGTTTGGTTTGTTTGTGTATGGGCACCCAAATTTAACTTATATAATAATAAGATGATTATCTTGTTGTTTACTCTTTCTGGTGACTATTTCTGTGTGTGTATTATGAGTGCTTTGTTGTTTCAGGTATATTTAGTTTCATGTTTTGTCTGTGCTTGTAAAGAGTCTTGCGCACACGCAGTTTGAGAGTGTTTACAGCAGGGGTGTCGAACTCCAGTCCTGCAGGGCCGTGGTCCAGCATGTTTTGGTGATTTCCCTGCTCAGAAACACCTGGTTCACCTCGCCAGTTAATTGTCAGGTTTAGTGAATGTGTTTGAGGAGGAGAACCATCTAACTGTGCTGGACGCTCCTGTTTTACAGTGAAGGACTGCCCTCTGGTGGTACAGTCACATTCACACAGGTCGAAGAATTACAAGCGTTAATGCACTGTCAGACACTAGGGGGCACTGAAAGACCACATTAAAAATAAATCTCTAACTTTCCAGACTACAAGAATCATACACAGTCAAAAGTTTTCATTACAGTATACTCCTAACTTAATCTTATATACCTTTTTACCTTTTCACTGTTTCTCCATATATCTCCACTTACACTTTTCAAATGATTTCCTGGTTGGCTCAGAATGAAAAGGAGCTCACTGATTCAACGCTGATTTTGGTATTTGTAAGATTATGTTTATATCTTCTGTTCCTCTAAGCTCCTATAGAGATTCAGATTATGTATCTTAATGTGTTTTTAAAATAAAAACTTTTAACACACACACAAGTTTTAACACACACACACACACACAATCAGACTGTGAACTAAAAGTGAGCCACATTCAAATTCAAAACAAATTGTCATTCAGCTATATACACCCAATTCACTAATTGGCCTAACAGGCCTAATTCCAGCCTGATGTGCACTGGCAAAATTTCTCTCTCTATAAACAATATAGTACACCCTACTCAGAAAACGATCCCTGAATGTGGGTTACAGAGGAGGATTTCTGTGGGTCTAATCAGTGGTATATATTAGACTGGGCTGCCAGAAAGTCTTTGCATCTGGGTGAACATGCCGTTCATTCAAGGACAAGAGATTCAATTAGAGTGCCTTTAGACCATAATTAAGTCAAATGTACACACAATCTCTCTCTCTCTCTCTCTCTCTCTCTCTCTCTCTCTCTCTCTCTCTCTCTCTCTCTCTCTCCCCCC
>JBBJLS010008842.1:0-16021 GCA_037577275.1 Bryconaethiops microstoma
AGGTGTTATGGACTTTAACAAGCTGTGAACATCAGGACACTTTTTGACTGTTTCATTTTGCACCCAGTTATTAATGTAAAAGCCCTTGGCATGAAATTGATCCATTTATTGTAACAATTGATTGATTAGAAATAAAGTTATAATAAAGTACCAGTCATTGACAAAAGTCTTGTCACATAAGGACATAGTCACTTAAAAAGGCATATAACTATATTTCTAATCAATCAATTGTTACAATAAATGGCTTTCACATTAATAACTGGATGCAAAATGAAACATTTAAAAAGTGTCCTGATGTTCACAGCTTGTTAAAGTCCATAACACCTGCATTATTGAGCATGTCTGGGGTAAGATGAATCTCGACGAACTCTGGGAGTCCCGCAAGACTGCCTTCTTTGCCATTCCAGATGACTTCATCAACAAGTTATTTCAGTCATTCCCAAAACGTAGGATGAGGTTCTCCAAGCTTGTGGAAGTCATACACGTTTTTAATTATTTTTTCCAAGGCACCGTGACTTTATGTTCTCATGTTATTGTAGCATGTTTGTGTATTCTAAACAAAGTATATGTATAATTTCTACATTATTTTTGTATATGACAAGATTTTTTGTTTAGGAAAATTTGACCTTTCTGTCCTAATTAAATGATACAACTCAATGAATGATGCAAAACTTTATTTTGGTATAATAAACAATCTAGAGGGCTTTGCCTTTCTTATAAGCCATTCTGATTCCGACTGATTAACTACAAGTCAAGTTATTATTTGTTACTCCTACAACTTGGTTAAGTGACAAGACATTTGTCAGATACTGTATTGTTTCATTGTATAAGCAAGTCGATAAAAAGTGATATACAGTCGATCCCCCATGAAGTCGCGTTTTCTTCTTAGAACCTATCTAAACATTGTTCCCGGAAACCCCCACAAATTCACGGAAATCACAGACATCCTCCGCATTTTTTTTTTTTTTTTGCTTTTCACGTGGCAATATATAATTTTTCATGCATTTTAGTGCTAAATTAAGAAAAATTTAGCCGACAAATTTTGTAACGTAAATAACATAAATTCAGCTACATTTCCATATAAAAGATAACTGTATAAATTTTTTAGTACTGTCAAGAGAACTCAAAGCAACCATATACGAAAATGCGTCTTGGGATGGTGAAATACCCCTGTACTCAGAGTTTACCATTACATTTTTTTAAGGGTAATGTATTAAGCTGAGTTTAAAATGAAAGTGTTTTGGGAGCATACTTGTAGGCATATTTAGGGTTTAGTCTATAAAAATAGGTATTTATAGGCTTTTTTTAACCACATCACAAATTTGTGTTTTTTCACAATTCACAAGTGCTCTTGGAATGTAACCCCTGCGAATTTCGGGGGTCGACTGTATTGTGGCAGGAAAAACTAAGGACGAAACAGAGGAACCAAAAGCAGAGTCAAAGGGGGGCCCACCAGATCTACACTCTATCTCTACCCCTAAGCTACACCCATTCTTCTCTGACACATCCCTCTTAGCCATGTGCTTATTTCCTTTGTTCAAACAACAAGGTTTTCTTTGCTGTTACCATGGTCAGAACAACATGCATGCTTCTGGTCAGAACAATCGTCACTATCATAACTGTAAGGAGACAAGTCATTGTTATGATGTTCTTACCCTCTGTCCGAGCAGTGCCCGTTTCCTGACTTAAAGCTTTGGTTTCTATGTGGATCAGTGGGTCAGGTCCCCCTTCGGTACCAGAGCTGGAGGTGTCCTCAGCGAGGTAGGCCATGGCCTGGGCCTCAAGAATACTGCTGCTGGAGTGAAACATGGTGGGTATGGCCATTCCTTCGATGTAACTGAGGACAGAAACATCCAGATCATGACACTGAGATAGAGAACTTCAAAGGTAAAAGAGGAAACTTCAATTAGTGAGTCATACATTTAACAGCATGGTAAGCCATCAGCTCTGAATGCTAAACATGACAAACGCATTGCCCTCTCTTTCATTCACTTACGCACATTGTGCCTCCTTCAAACGGAGCTGTGTGTGAATGTGGGCATCAGTGGAGGGGGTTGTTGGGGGTGATCCGGGCCAGTGTGTAATAATAGCAGCAAGAGGTTTTGGCACACGCAGCACCACATGCCTCTCCAATCCCTCAGCTGCTTCAATCAGTCTTTCTCTTCCCAGCATGCACATACACTTTTTCCTCCTCACTGGCTTTCTCTTTCAAACACACATTTTTTCCCGTCCCATTTATGCCAGATCCAGTCAGCTGCCCTACTCCCACTCACTCTCCTCCTTTCCTCTACCCATCCCCTCTCCATTCAGTTCCATCTCCCTTTATTTCTACCCCTGTAATGTGTCTTTCTTCCCCATCATTTCTCCATCAGGGCTAGTCACCATAATAATCTGTCTCTACTTTACTCTTTACTTTAAAGCACACCATCCGCTCCTCAAGAGACGCTCCTTTGTCTCCTTAAATAGCCATAGGCATGATGGACAGTCTGAAGTCTATGGAGCGAGTGGGCTTTTGTCAGTGTGTAATGACTGACTTACTTCTTATACATCGTAAGACATGACTAAGCCTAAGCTATGAATGACTTTTAGTGCTGAATCAGCATTGGAAATACAGTTTAGATCAAGACAAGGGTTGCATCCAGAACAACATACAACCATATTACATCACTGTTGGACTATTCTGATATGCTATAAAGTAGGATAATATATGGGTATGGACAAAAGTTTAATACATATCCACAAAACCAGCCCTAAGACAACTGTATGCAATTACATGCCCACACTAAATGCTTTAGTGACTTAGAATGGTTGTATTGTGCATATATTAATTTTGTTAAATGATTTTCACCTGCTGTTAGAAAAGCAAAAGGTTTTTAAAAAGTCAAGCTGACAAACAGATGTTCCTCATGCTCTTCAGCTTCTACAGTTACCTGTAACACACAAAAACACAACACAAGCAGGCATACACACAATGAGAACTGCTGCAGATGAGAGAAAAAAAAAACAGGTTATGAAATATACAAGTTGGTCATGGTATGTATGGACATACCAGAGGAAAGATCTAAAATGTTGAGTCCAGCCTGTTGTTCTCAGCTCCCACAAACTTGAAAGACAAAAGTTTGTCTTGTTCTTCTTCAAGAAGTTTGTTCTTCTTGTGGTTCATTCAGTCCAACTCCTAAGGGCACTTCTGAAAGCGCATTAAAAACTCACACATGCACCTACGCTCTCTTGGTGGAACCCAATGCCACTGGCTCAAAGCCAATCAGGAATATGTGTGTCAGAAGCACCGATTGGCCTGCAGCAGTTTGCCAAGTTCTCTAAATAAGTTCAAAGCATTCATCAAAAGAACACCTTTCTGCTTATTAGCATCACCATTTTACTACCATTTTGTTATTTTACTCTTTACGCTTCCGATTTATGTATCCTGTCACACAGACAGAAGCTGATATCGTCTTCTCTCTGGGGGGTTGTAAAAGTCTCCCCCAGATATTCCATCCATCTTCACAAACATAACTCACATAACTCTGAGTCACTCACCAATCACTGCACTACACGCACCATAGCAACCAATCGGCTTCTTTGTTTACCAAAACAGTCGTAAATTAAATCAGTGAGTCATCAGGTAAATGGTTTGAAGGATTTATTTTCACCTTTTCTGATTCCATCTAAATCACACCGAGGAAAAAAAAAAAATTTATAAATTATATAATCTACTAATTAAAAATCAATCCAGGAAAATGGCTTCAAAACCAAACCAAGAAAGACATTCACTCAGACATTCAATCCACACATTTAATCAAAAAAGAAAAAACATAACAGTAGTTTCTAAAAGAAGTATTTTGTGCTGAGTAACTCAATAAAGCTGTCCCATCCTTCAGTCTTTCGGAAAAGGTTACTTTCTGCCACTTAGTCTTTGAAATGAAGTTGCTCAAGGTACTGACTACTTAAAGCCCAGACCTTCAAAGGCATGAAAAGAGAACTTACAATAAAAGCAAAACAGATTTTTTCCTAATTGTAGAGTATTCACTGGAAATGGTTTAGTGCACTAAAATGAAACACTAAGAAAACAAATTCTTTAAAAAAATAAATCACATTCAAACTTCAAAACTCAGCAGTGGCCTAAATATACCTGTCAGCTCAAAATGAATGTTAAAGGTGACATGGATAAAGTAAAATTCTCTTGTATAGATCCATTCCAAAACAAAGGCTCCAATGATTGGTATCATGTTACTATTATACATTGTAAAGGAAGAAAATTCAAGCACTGGCCCCTCTAACAGTCACAGCATTTAATGTTGGTATTTTTAGTCAAGTTGCACCTTTATCCTGTTTAGAATTAGCTTTTAGAGTAAAGGCCAACTAAAGCAGTCATAAAGGCCTCCGAGTTTATGTTTAGACACACAATACATTCAGTCCTGTCTCAATGACTCAGAGTGTGAAGCTGGGGATTACCCCTCCCACCTACTTACACCCACCTATACCCACCTACTTGGACAGCTGTGAAGTCTAAAAATTGAAGCAAATTATAAACATCTAGTTTTCATGCTTTCATGATAGCCTTTCCAATCAAAAGTTAGTACATAGCTATAAGCAAAAGTTTGAACACCTTGGAGAAATTTGTATATCCTCTACGAAGATCAAGGTTCAATGAAAATTTCTGTTAGTTTTAGTGCACAATTTCTATTTATTTGCTGTTTTTATATTGGGAAAAAAATAGAAATATACCATAACTTTTACAGCAGCCATGTTTTATGTTTTTGGATTTTTTGCCCCACACGTTAAATAAAAAAAAAACAAACAGTAATCTTGCTTTAAAGTGGTCTGATCTCTGTAGAAGACCTGTACTTACTTTCACTTCAAAAATCAACAAAACAATTACTTGACCAGGGCGCTCAAATTTTTCCATACTACTGTATATGACCATCTACATGTTTCAAGTGATTTTCAGATGTCCAAGTATAAAGAAAAACAACACATTAAGCCAAGAAAAAAAACAAACCATCACTTAACAGGGTAAAGGCACTGACCATGGATTAGTACATCAACATGATAAATCCTTTAGAAATGGGTGTGACTTCATCAAATGGCATAATGAGCAGTAGAGGATTAGCCCTATGCAGCGTCTAGCCTAAAATAAATGAATAAAATTCGTGGACACAGCATTTCAGGAGTGCATTGTGGATTTCTAGAACTTGGGAGTGCCATTGTGGCACTGTTTAAAAAAGTGAGTTTTTTGGACACACCAGCCTTATCCACAAGGGGCTGACAGGGCTGTGGGTTTTCATTACAACCATGCAGAGACACAACTCAAACAGTTCATCAATTGTTTGAAGACTCAGACAACTAAGAACTTTAAAAAAGTGATGCTTCTGCTGGCTGGACTGACCTGCAGCCCCACCAGCTCTTTGTGGTGACCCCTGTTTTAGACTAATTCCAACAAAAAATATTATTCTAAGTAAAAAAACAAAAACAAAACAAAACACACAGTTCCTGTGAGAAACTATTTTAAAAAAGGGGAAAGTAGGAGGATGCATAGTCCCTTGTCCCATTTGAGGGACAATATAACTGAACTGTGGGTACCAGGTACAGCACTGGTAAGGGCAGCTGCCCTAAAGAGAATTGTCCCACCAAGTGAGAGAAGACACTCTAGTGCAACCTTTAGCCTTGGGGTCACAGACATATCCCTTCGGGCAACAGTGCTTCATGTCTTTACAACACACCGCCTAGAGAGAAAGGGAGATAAGGAGAGATATGAGCAAAGACTGACAGATATTAAAACAGACACCCTTGTTCCAACAGGCATACCTACAATAATGTCATTAAAGTATATAGTGTGGAAATATTAAAACACAAACAAAATTAGAGCAAAATTGGCGGTATTACACAAATCTTAGAGCTTCACAGTAGTTCATAGCATTAGACAGACGGAAATATTACCTCCTTAAACGGACAGCAGGCCCAGTCAGTATCTGATAATTTACAGCAGCTTTGAGTCTTAGAGCAATGACTTGTTGCATCACACATCACCTCCTCTCCCAAGTTCATGTGTACAACCATGAGAGGAACGGTATGTGGAGTGGACGATTTGATGCAGGTTCCAGCCTGCACGTCGCAGGAGTAGCCCTCAGGGCAGCAGTGTTGACGGTCCTCACAACACACCGCCTAGACAAAGAGACATATAGGTGTTGGTAATAGACAGTAGGTGTACTTGATGAACTGGATCAACAGTGTATGTTGTATGTAATCTGAATGAAACTGAATGCAGGTGAAGAATGTTTAAAAATAAATAAATAAATAAAACAAAACACACATACCCTGATGTGGGGGCAGCATCCCCACTGCCCTGTAGATAATTTGCAGCAGGTGAACCCTGTTGGGCAGCTGGTTGTGGGGTCACACTTCACATAGGTGACCCCAGGCATGACTTCTGGCTCCTGGGTAACTTTGGCTTCCTGCTTCCTGAACCATGGAATCTCTGAGTGGCCTTTAACACAGGTGGGCTTCTCCGTATGGCAAGAGTAGCCATTGGGACAACAGTGATCGCCATCTCCACAGCACACAGCCTGCATAGGGGGTGACAAATGAGAAAAAAAATTTAACCAAGCATGGGGAGGGAGAGAGGGAGAGAGAGAGAGAGAGAGAGAGAGAGAGAGAGAGAGAGAGAGAGAGCATACCTAGACATACCAAAAGTGTAGTTCTCCTTTCATTTCTATATACACAGAAATACCATACCTCCCCTTAGCCCTCTTTCCTTTGTGTAATGATGTGTAGGCATGTTTGTGTGCATTAGGTATGGGTGTATGCCCGCAAGTGCAAGTTTGAGTGCCTAACCTGAGGCAGAGGACAGCAACCCCACTTGTCGAGTTTTTTCATGTAGCAGCAGGTATTGTCTATTGGGCAGCTGCTTTGGGAATCACACTTGCGTTTGTGCTCTGGACCTGCCACTGCTGACTCAGCTTTAGCATCATAGTGTTGAGTCACACTCAGCAGCGCAGGCTCCTTCCTAAACCACTGCATGCTTGAGAGGGAAGGGTGCTCACAAGACTCATGAGCAACATCACATTTGTAGCCCTGAGGACAACAATGCTCATGATCGTCACAACAAATTGCCTGGAGTGAGATAAAGAGAGATCAAACAAAAAGTAATCTCACATGACAACATACTTCTCCACTACACTATACATTCTCTGTGTAAGCTTTGCACGTTAGAATTAGCCATTGCCAGCTAAAAAAAGCTCTCCTTTTCATACGTTATAAAAAACATATCCTGCAAGACTTCACCCTCAGATCTTGACCTAGCAATTTGAACATGCTGAATTGACTGCTGTTTTTTATGGGAAGCTGCTTCAAATGACACCAACAAAACAGTAAAACAAAAGCAAAGCAGAGCCTGAGCTGGGCATTGACAAAATACCTTTCATGTACTGATGGTATTACTTTAGTGATTATAAATGAATGTGTAAATTAACGATGACATTTGCTGCACTTTAATCACGTAAATGTAAGCTGGTAATCAATGCCCCGCTTTCGCCTGGTAGCCCTTGAATTTTTCTATTAATAATTCGACAACGATGTGTACCTGCGGCAGGGGACAGCAGGCCCAGGCTCCTGACTTCTGCCGACAGCAGGTTGTGCCAGTTGGACAGACTGATGTTTCATCACACTGGTTGTTCTGAGGTGGCAGGGTTGTAGCAGGCATCTTGCTAAACCAAGGCACTGACAAATGCATGCCAGCATCACTGCCACTGTCACATGTGCCAGCAGCCACATTACACACCGTGTTGTGAGGACAACAGTGGAGGTGGTCCTCACAGCACACAGCCTAACAAAACAAAAGATATGATGAAAGTACATGAGAGAACACATACATTAACCAAAATAACCAGAGTGTTCTCTCTCTACACATTAAATTTCTCTGAAACCCTTATTTAATAAGTGTTTTCAGTCAGGTTAAATGCTAAACTCCGCAGGTGTGGTCATCCAATAGTGGAGCCTGACTCTTTTACATGTAAGCTGTCGTTAGTTTCAATTCGAAGTGTGCAAGGATTTCTATACCTGAGGAAGAGGACAGCACCCCCAGGCCCCAGACTCCATTTTGCAGCAGGTTGTGCCCTTGGGGCACGATGAGGTTGAGTCACATTTTTGATTGGGTGGCGGCAGGGCCCTCTGGAAGACTGGGACCTTTTCTATCCAGCTAATGGACATCAAAGCATCAGCAGGATCATCACATGTGCCCTCAGCAAGGTCACACACAGTGCCCTGAGGACAGCAATGGATGTGGTCCTCACAACACACTGCCTAAGATACAAAAACATGAACCAGAGCCTTAGTGACATGTAATGTAAGGTGAAACTAATGTGATGCTAGGGATGGATATGAACTACCTTATATGACAACGTAATTTCTGGACAAATTTCATGCCACAATACAAACTAATAAAAACAAAATACACTTTCTACCTTTAGCTACATTTTATAGTGACATAACTGAACAGTAGTTTTTGTTGTTTAACCATGGAAAATACTGAGTCAACAATTTGGAATTTTTAATGTAAACTATTTTTGGATAGTACCATGGAAACTATAAAATGATTGACAATGACACAACAATATTCAATTTTATACCTGCAACGATTTGCCACACCTATGTTATGCAAAATATGGGTATGTATATGTATTGACAATCCAGGTTTTGTATCGGATACCTCTGGCAGTGGACAGCAGGCCCAGTCACCATCTTTTTTCTTACAGCAGGTAGAGCCACTCTCACATGCTACTGATTCATTACAGGGTACTGGATCTATTGCAAGCACAGAAAGGAGACAACGTCACACATAATCACTTATTAAAAAGTCAGTTGTTCGCCTGCAGGCTCCATTATTGCACAAAACCAACAAAACCTAATCTCACATTAATTTCAATATTTATTTAAGTAACTTATACAGGAGCTTCTGAGGATGCTTGAAAGGTCAAGAAAAAAAATTGCTAATTGAGGTCATTTTCCTTTTAAACATAAATAACCATTAAAAGCAGTTTTAATAATGATGCTGCCTCAGGGAGATAGGGTAATAAGATGCATTTAGCATTTTTGTGAAAGCACTGACCATTTCACCTCACCATCATGATGAGTGAAGGTGCATCCACATGCCTTTTACATGAATCCACCATCTTCTAAACTAACAAAGAAAGCAGGGGACATTTACCTGTCACCTTTGAGCGGTGGAAGGGTGGGATCTTAGTAGCCATTGCTTTGACCTCATTGGCTGAGACACAGGTATCATGGGTGAGGTCACAGGATGTGCCCTCAGGACAGCAATGCACAAGGTCAGAGCAGCATACAGCCTACAGGAAGGAAGAACACATGGTTACACACAAGCACACATCCATGAAAAACAAGAAAGTAGACACAACCTGTAAATATAAAAAAAGTATACCTTTGGCATTGGGCAGCAACCATAGCTTCCATTTCCTAACAGGCAGCAGGTTGTATCATCTGGGCATCTAGAAACCTTATCTGGACAATCCACTAGCACATACAAAAGCACATACAAAAACTGTCAAGTAGTGCATTACTTGTGTACTTAACATTATAAGTTGATTTAACTAAGACTGGACCATTGATATGTTCATCACGAAATTCTGGCTGGGATATTACATTATGGAAAAAAAATAAGGCAGCTGGGGTATATTGTACAAACAACAGTTTTGTGAAAACTCAGCAAATAAAAAACAAATACAGGTTAAGTTCTATACGGCATGTCTTACCGTCATTACTGTCTGACAGTTTCACTGACAGTTCCTTTGCACTTGCATCTGGAAAGACACAATCCAACTGAGTAAATAAGTACATACATAAAGTGAAAGTAATTGTGGAAACAAGAAAATGGCACACCTGCCCGCTTCTGCCCTTGTGCTCTGCGGCGCGCAGGGAATTTTTTCCTCAGAGGGCTGGACCCAAGCATGGACGACACACACATGGAGTGAGTCAGGTCACAGGTTGTGCCATGTGGACAGCAGTGCCTTTTATCTTCACAACACACAGCCTACAAAATACACACAAGAAACAAATTAGTTTACAAAGGTTTAGACACTGCAAGACCCTTAACACCAATGCAGCACACAGGCTAGGCCTACACTCTACAGACTAAATTCCATGGTTATTCCTAAACACACCCATAAATCCATAAAACAGTTTAAAATGGGCATTACACAGAAACTCTATGTTTATTGGATCATCAACGCCTTGATTCATCAGAATACCCGCAGGAATTCATCTAGAGCATATGGAATTTGACACACACACAAGCCCAGAAATATACACACAATAGGCATGGGACAGCAACCCCAGCTCTCATCAGGTAGCTGGCAGCAGGTGGTATCATCTGGGCATTCTGACTTCTGGTCCGGACACACCACTGCCTGCAAGTCAAGCAAATACAAAATAAGCCTGATCTGTACTGGATCAGAAAGACATCTGTAATAACATTTTTATAAGTTTACTTATGGTTAAACATGGTCATATGACCAACGTAAACACTGATGATACTGTGAATATAAAGTAATGCTTTATGTCTGTAGCTGGCAATATATTGGCCAATTTAATCAGCCTGCCTAATCTTGCTTTTCTGAGCAGCTTTATTTTCTTCTGCTAATGCTCTCTCAGTGCAGAAAAGAAGTCTAGTCAAATCGAGTTGGTTCACTCTTATTTCAGCTCTATACACAGTGAGATGAAACAACCATGGTGCAACACAAAGAACAAACACAGAAACAGCACAAGACTACAAAAGTGCTGGCAGGAAATGACGATAAAAAGAGTGTAATACAATTTTACAGGATGACATACAGTGCAGTCGACAAAAAGCAGTAACAGAACTAGCGTGAATGAAAACACTATCATTATCCATACTGTATTCTAACATGCAAGGAATTAGGTACGAGCAGCAATAAACAGTTGTGCAAAATAGCCGTTCTACCACCTAGACCATGTACACAGCTGAAGGACTCTTTGAAAGCATTCAGGACGTGGTTAATATAGATACGCATTACAAAATATAGTGAGCAGTGGCGGCTAAAATCATGGAGGTGTGTATGAGATACGACTCTCAGCTTAAGAGTGGGTTAACTGGCCATGTCTTACCCGAGGGAGACTGGACTGCTTGATGGCAACTCCCTTTACCCAGTCTAGAGTGTGTGTCTTGTTTATACACTTGGAATGTGCTAGATCACACAATGTTCCCTCATAACAGCAATGCAGATGGTCTGAACAGCACTCTGCCTGTAGAGGAAATCATAAACACACACCTTCAATAATTTACCAAATCACAGAACAACTGACAAACATCATTACAAACAAACAAACACATGCTTAATTTCTGATGATAAAGTAGATCACCAATGCAGTCAGCCACACACACTTACATTAGGAAGGGGACAGCACCCGTACCCTCCCGATGGTGTTCCACAGCAGGTGTTTCCATCATCACACATTCCTCCATCAGGGCAGATGAGTGCACTACACACCCTCAGCACACCCAAAAACACCCACACACCCTCACGCATCTAAAAGAGAAGGAGAGGAGTGAGGAACTATTTATTCCTTTCACTATATAGCTTAAAATAAACAGATACATCTTCCCACTTAATCTGTAATCTCTGTCCTATGCTGCAGTCATTCTGTAGTTTGTAGTAAAACCAACCACTATAGTCAGTTATAATTACAGTATCAATTATTACATTAATGACACTGACAGAAATACTTAATTGCTAAAGACCTTACAAAGAAGTCAGTGCCCTTCAATACCAAACTTTTATACTTATGTAATCAGTCTTGCTTGTTACAAAATGTAGACTGGTGATTGGCTATGGTATTTTGGGTGATCTAAATACCATTCCACTTGCATTAACATCAGTGTTTCATCTGCAGTTTGTTGTTGTTAGCAAATACGAAAACTTTCAGCTTTTGACACCCATTTAGTTCGTCACAGAGATTTGTTAAAAAGCTGTCCGTGTCAAAATCAAGGTTTTCACTACCGTTAAAAACCTGAAAACAATAAAAAAATTACACCAGCCTTTACTGCTGATGCTGAATAGGTTTAAGGACAGAATAATTTTTTATCCACAATATGGCATGTGATCAGTGTATATATAATAAATGACTAAATCCCCACCGCCCCCCAAAAAAATTATGTATATATATATCTCTCTCACACTCACACACACACACACACACACACACACACACACACACACACACACACACACACACAGTCATTCCCAGACTGAACCAAACTAATAATTGTTTATGGAAACCCCCGCAAATTCCACAAAAACCACAAATATCCTTTGCATTTTTCGTGGCGCTATATGATTTTTCACGCATTACAGTGCTAAATTATTAAGAGTTCACCATTTTTATAACATAAATATTAACAAATTCAGCGGGAATTCTGGACTGCAGTTGCCAGAGTTGTGTCACAGGGCAGCAGCCAATCAGCAGCAAGGAAAAATGAATAACGCTCGAGAATTGGCTACTTTCAAAGCTCCCGCCTCTGAGTACAGCTGTATTTCACCATACGAAGACGCTCTCTGTGTTCTCTGGACAGTACCAAAAAATTTATACAGTTAAATTTTATATGGAAAATTAGCTGAATTTACATTAATATTTATGTTACAAAATTAGTAAATTATATTTTTCTTAATTTAGCAGTAAAATGCATGAAAAATTATATATTGCCATGAAAAAAAAAAAAAATGTGGAGGATATTTGCGGTTTCCACAAACAATTATTAGTTAGATTATAAGAAAAAAATCTGCGAATGACTGAAGGCCCGAACTCTGAACTGGTTTACTGTATATCTATCAATTTAAAAAACATCATAAAACATAAATGTCTCCAGCACCCCAGACATGTATTTGCAGGAAATTTTATGTTATAACTAAATGCAGGATGATTTTAGAATGTCAAAGTGCAATGTTTGTGTTGGGTTGAGGGCAAAAAAGAAAAAAGCAAAAACAAAAAACCTTTTAAAAATGTAAAATATTACAATAAAGTTTTGTTACTAAAAGAATAGAAAACCTTAAAATACTTTAAAAAGTATATACAGTATAAAACATTGTCTCAGGCATCCATACATATATTTGTAACGATTTTGTTACTAATCATAACATACTGTAATTTACTTGATATTTATCATTATTGTTTTATTGCCCGTTTTATAGTCTGTTACATTATCACAAATCAACACAACCTTAAAAATAAACATACACCTGCAGTTATAATTCAAGGTGTGGAAAGCTTGTTTATACTTGTGTCTGCTGCTTTCCAGGGCTGACCTGATTCCTGAAGCAGCAAGATAGCGCACACCATGTAAATTCTAGGTCACTAAATCATTCACCAGCCTCTGCGGCTTTACTTGCTTTAATTTGGTTACCCATGTGTAGATAAGTGCACAAAAAAGTCTCAGTACAGAAGCCTAGCTATGTTAGTGATTTACACAAAATGGGATAAAAAGCTTCACTCCTATTGTACATAAAGCAAATTTACCCAGCTGTCGTACTAGCTGTACCTAAGAAAAAAATTAGAGTGTACACTCCAGTGTACCTAATCAAAGCACAGCAGAAGTGTGTGCTACTATGAAAGCACACTTACCATTGTGTTGACCTGGTTGAACTTTCTAGAAACTGTGGCCCATCCAGATGTAACAGGAAACACAAGACTCTTGACCTGAAATCTAAAAATACAAACAAATTAAATTAACGCGCTAGTATATTCAACCCACACTATGTTTCATGAGCTCATTTCTCCTATTTCTTTTGTGACAGGTTTGATCACTATAAGCTACAAGTACAGGTTGCTGCTAGGTAGTAACACAGGAAAAATGAAATAAATAAATAAATCAAAAAACAAAAAAAATAACGGCAGACCTCAACAAACATTTTTTATATAATGTTAAAGACAGTAAAACAGCAGTAAACCTGAAAAAGGTCAGTTTCAGCGTTTGAAAATGTATCTGGTGTGTGTGTAAATAAAAATCATTCAAACCGAACTAATGACAATATATTCAGAAATGTATATTCAGAAATACTGTGATGTAATTTCTCAGGATAATGAAAATATTGTCATGCTGCCCACTTCTAGCTGAGGTCAAAAAAAAGACAGCACTCTCGGCATGAAGACAGTAGGCTTTTTTTTAATGTATTTTATTATAATTCAAGCTATTTTGTTACAAAAACATTATTTTTATAGAAAGTAAGAATTGAATAAGTCAAATACAGTGTAAAAAATGAGTTTGTTTCCTCATTGGTTAAGGAATTGGGGTGGTCTGGACACTTCTGACCCAGTGGGCTTCTCCACCTGGTTTTAAATTAACCTCTTATCCATTTAATACTGCTACTATTTTGAAATAATTGGTGGAATTCCCCTTTAAGGCATTTCCACAAGCATAATGCAGAAACATTATGTGCTTTTAAACAGCCAGGAAGCAAAGTCCAAAGTACAGAGGATAAACACATTTTTGTCCAGCCAGGGATAACGTGTAGCACTGCATAATTTTATATTATTCTTATTATTATTATGGTATCAAAGGCCAAAGTAAACTTTACTGTAATTCCTTCTAACCACAGTCATGAGTTGAGCGAAGAAAGGAAAATATTTCTTCAGGAATATGGGGATGTATTTAACACAAAGCAGCAGCACACAAGAGGATTAATATTAATGTTATATCTCGGTGTGGGGGAATAAATGCTTCTTTGTTACAAATATGTTGGTACGTTAAATGCTGTGCCTTACGTCTCTCTCTCCACTCCCTATGGATGAAACAGAAACCAAATCTGGGCGGAAAAAGGGAACCTGAGCCACCTCGGTAACCCCCCCTACCACTTCTCTCTTTCCCTCTCTCAGGACTAAGAGGACAGGGGCTCAACCACAGAGACTGCATTAAAAATGGATTAAGTGTTACACGCATACTAAAGTGGAAAATCCACTAAGCTTTCAAAATTTCTGAATTAACAAAGAAAGTGTGGTTTAATGTGAAATGGAAAAGAAATTTGCTAAATTCTTTACAATGGCAGTGATGGCAGAAAGTTATGGGGTGCCGTTTGTAAAAACAGTTTAACAAATTTAGAGGTGTTATTTTTTCATCATTTTGTGCAATTTTCAAACATTTAGAGCTAAACAGCATTACGTTTAGGTACATTTTCTTGCTGTGTAAATGTTACATTTAAATGTTCAATATATAAATGTTCTATATCTAACATCAATCTATATCTAATCTAAATGTTGCGCTCTAAATGTGGGATTTAAATCTAGCACATTTACAAACGGCAACTCTAAACGTGGGATTTTTGAGCTCTAAATGTTGATCTCTAAATGTTTAGAAGATATGCCAATTGGCCACACCCTGTGATTACAATTGGCTGTTACTTAGAAAGGGGCTGGACTGCGTGCTGTGATATCCCCTCACCAACATGGAGGATTTGCCTTAAATGATCTTAAATCTAAATTTTAAATATATGAAAAACATATCTCGCACTCTAAATGTGAAACTTCACAGTTAGATAGGGCTCAGTGACACCTTTTACAGGGATCCTCAGCTCCCCCAGACCTATCAAACGTGACCAGTGGCAAAGCTCTCCTCCCTGGAGAGCGTGAGATATATTTTTCATATATAACATTTAGATTTAAGATCATTTAAGGCAAATCCTGCATGTCCAACATAAATGCATTATAAATAGTCAGGCCAAAAGCCCATCTCAGAACTATCTTAAAACAGTGCCACATATATTTATTACCATTTCATGTAATAACTTTCTGGCTCCCATCACTGAACCACTGTAAGACAGTCTGACTTGGTAAGGAGAATTTCCCATCTAATCCAAATAACTTTGTTTATATATGAACAGTTTATTAACACACACTTAACAGTCAGTGGACTTTTAGTAATTGGAATAACGTAATATTAAGGTTGACTAAATCACAAGTGCTTTCTGTAGACAATACTATTCTACAAGTATATTTTAATCTG